>JAKGSA010000982.1:50296-67413 GCA_033558755.1 Philaethria dido | reverse complement strand
GAAGAGAACAGAATGTTATGACACTAGGTTCTCTCTGCCAACTTATGCGGGATAAAGAAAAAAATAAAATACTGTTTTGAATGTACATGCAATTGTACTACAATAATAAATAAAGAGTTTTTTTAGTTTTCACGCTTTGTCCCTAGCGGGGATTTGTTCCTGGATACCTCTTTCGCCTCGTCCACAGTCACTAACCACATCACACATGCCCTCCGGGAGTCCTCATGTATTCACGTGACCTTCCTCCAGTATCATTGCTACTGTGTTCTCGAAAGTCAACCGAGGTCTTCCCCTACCTCTCTTGCCACTCACCTTTGCTTTGCTTCATAACTCATTCACTCAATTAAAAAGTTATGCGATAACACACATAAAAATACATTCTAATTGAGAACCTTAAAATCAAAATTAAAATCAAATAATGCTTTATTCAAGTAGACTATTACAAGCAAAAGAAAAAGAAAAGAAAGAGAAAAAAGAAAGAGAATGGAGTGTCTTAACACTAGGTTTTCTGGTTCCCTCTGCCTACCCTGCTATATGCGGGTTAAAGCGTGAAGTTATTACACCGGCTCGGAAGGCAGTTCTGCTGAGAAGAGCCGGCAAAAAACTCAACAGTTGCTCTTTTCAAATAAATTTTTTACAATAAATATACAACTATGATGAGCCTCCCGACTCCCGGGTGAGCGTCAACAGTCATTTAGTATTCTTGGACAGAATAATATACTTTATTCAATAATATGTTCAATAACATGTTCCTCATTTTTTGAAAGTTGGTTAAGAAAATATGATCCTATTTTATTGCTTACATTGAAATGTGCCACAATATATAATAGATAACACCGGAACAATTCACTATAGTAACGTTTTACGATATGATATATAAGCCATCGTGTAAAAATACACTACGAAATAAAACGTTCTATTGTTTTGTTACAATGAAAAGATAGTGCCATATTATCTTTTTTCAGAGAGAACCTATTGATAAGACACTCCGTTTTACAATTTCCACGTGAACTCTAGACGTTACGTGATGAATGGCGGAATTAAACGCCGCGCTTTGTATTACTAAAGCGGAGTAAAGTATTTTTTTTAGCTTCAAGCTGTATCCCGTATATAGCAGGGTAGGCAGCGGGATCCTGAGAGGGACCTAGTGTTAAGACACTCCGTTCTCCACTTTCTGCCGAATTGAGGCATAGAGTGGTAGAACTCAACGCCACGCTTTGCCTTTTACCAAACTCAGGAAATAAAAATACTAAACTTTTTCATTTCCTGGAATGGGAATCGAACCCACAACCTGTCGCGTTTACAGACACACGCTTCAGCCGCCGCGCCACGACAGACGTTATAAAATATTTTACATATATGATTATATTTTTTTCCGATCTTTATTTATTTATTTTTTTAACTTCACACTGTATACCTACGAACCTAGTGTTAAGACACTCCGTTCTCTTACAACAATTCCGTTCCCCACTTTCCGCCAAATTGAGGTATTGCGTGTCCAAGCTTTATATTAGCTTTATATCATTACTCCCGTTGTTAGTTATGCAACACAGGTTAACTTAGTGTAATTTCATTGACTTTTGACATTGCAGTTAGACAGGTTACGCAACGGAATGCGGAATATTTGACAGAACATACGATTGTAATGCGTATGATGCTTTGATTTATAAGCGAAAATGCTTATAATTAATATATTCAAATCCAATTGTTGGTTAAGATCAAAATAAATGTCAGTATTGTCAGTCATACAGACAAAGAAGGTATTAACTTAAAGATACGTACAAGATCTAAGTATGTTATTACGATTAACTATTATGTAATCGAACCACTTATTTCTATATAATGGGACATCCATTAGACCCGAAGAAAATAAACTGCCTACTGTAGTGCCTTAGGAACAAAGGGTAGTGGACAAATCTACTAAATTCGGTATATATTTACATTACTTACCAACGAACTGACTCACTCAGTCGGAGCGCAGACGCACCAGCGTGCATCGGTAACGTTATTAGTTGTGGATTCGATTCCCACTGTACCAAGATTTTTTTTTTAACTACATGCTGTATCCCGCATATAGCAGGGTAGGCAGAGGGAACCAGAGAACCTAGTATTAAGACACTCCATTCTCTTTCAACAATGCCTCAATTCGGAAGAAAGTGCTCCTCCGAATTGAGGCATTGCGTGTTGAGTGAACGCGAACGCGACAGGTTATGGGTTCGATTCCCACTCCAGGAAATGTAAGTCTTTTCATTTCCTGGGTTTGGTAACAAAGCAAAGTGCGACGTTGAGATCAAACAGAATTGTTGTAAGAGAACGGAGTGTCTTAACACTAGGTTCTCATGTTCCCTCTGCCTACCTTGCTATATACGGGATACAGCGTGAAGTTAAAAAAAAATCTAACAAACAAAAATCAACAATATTTCACGTTTTATAGTCTACGCAAAGCCGCCGTGTAGCGGTATACAGCTAGACGATATATAAGATTTTTTCTTATCACTATCTACTCATTTGTTTTCCACTTTATGCTCGATTTTAATTCATATCGTGGCGAATCAGTGGTATGAAAATTATTTAAATATTCCATATGAAAATATATTATGGCCAAATTACACAAAATCTTTTTAAGTTGTACCTTGAGTGTTATTATAATGTACAAGCTATGTAATTATAAAGTTTCATCCAAATCCGTTGAATAATTTATACTGAAAAAAACAACAAATATAACTTCACAAACTATAGCATTCATAATATTAGTATGAAACGTCGTCAGCTAGAAGACGTCCACCGCTGGACATAGGCCTCCCCCATAGATCGCCATGTAGCACGACTGGATGCCTCCTGCATCCAGCGCTTTCCCGCAATTTGGACTATGTCGTCGGTCCATCTAGTAGGGGGCCGTCCCACACTACGCCTTCCGGTTCGTGGTCGCCACTCGAGAACCTTTCTTCCCCATCGGTTGTCGGTTCTACGAGCGATGTGGCCCGCCCATTGCCACTTCAACTTGCATATTTTGATGTATGAAACATCGATCGCATATTTCCACAATGTTTTATTTCTTTATTTCGCCTGACTTTGCTCACTACACCGTGAACACGTATAATGGGGCAGACGAGGTTAAAATTGCTCGTGCAAAGTGGAAACGTCACTCAATTTTCGTAGTTTTAACACAGTTCTTTTCAAAAATTGTTTTTAGGTGTATTTTTTTTTTTTTTATGGATAACGGATGGCAAACGAGCAGAAGGACCACCTGATGGTAAGTGGTTACCTTCGCCCATGAACATCTACACCACCAGAGATGTTGTAGATGCGTTGCCAACCTAGAGGATAGAGACGGAAGGGGAGGATAATGTAGTAGTCCGCTATCGGAACCGCCACATTTTTGGGAAAGAATGGGTGGGAAAGGGGAAAACTAAATCTATATTTTGTAGGTATCAAATTACTGAGGCCTTTGTAGCGCAGTGGAACAGACTCTGTCTGTAAACGAGGTTTGCTGTGTTAGTTGCAGGTTCAAATCTCGGGTGAGTGATTATATTTAAAATATTTTTATATCCTTGCTCTGGTAAGTCAAAGCGCAGCGGAATTCCGTAATAAAATGGAAAACAAAGTATTTTGTTCTGGTCCTGTTACTTGACAAGATGCGTAAGATATATATTAATTTACATCGAGTTCTATATCCAGTAATATACTCGTATTCAATGACAAAACTGTTAAGCTCTGGATAACTTAAAAATAACAAAGTATAATTTTAATTGTTGAATTTTATAGACTGTCAAGCAAATTTAAATCATTTGAACAAGATTCAATTATCAGGTAGGAGGTTCGTCCTCCGTCTGGCTCGCGACCACTATCATGTCAAAGACGAACCGCCAAATATGTTATGATGTGTTCCGGTTCGATGGCATGTAAGCCAGGTTTTCCCATTCCCACCCATCCTTTCCCCAAAATGTGGTGGTTCCGAGAACGGAATACTACATTGTCCTCCTCTTCCATCTGTATCCTCTAGGTTGGCAACGCATCTACAACATCTCTGGTGTTGTAGATGTTTATGGGCGAAGGTATCCACTTACCATCAGGTGGTTCTTCTGCTCGTTTGCCATCCGTTATCCATAAAAAAAAAAAAATTATCAATTTTTATCGAAATTCAAACTCAGAGTAATGATTATATTACATTTTTTATCGTTTCCCGTTTTGATACGATAAAGTACAGCATAGAGCGCTCCACTCGACATGCAATATTTCGAACTTCGGCGAAAAGTAGAACACTAAGTTCTCTATGTCTACTATGTGGGAAAGAGTGTTAAGGTATTTAAAATAACTACATACATACATAGCTTCACGCTGTATCCCGCATATAGCAGGGTAGGCAGAGGGAACCTCGTGTTAACACACTCCGTTCCCCACTTTACGCCCAATTAAGGCATTGCGTGCTGAGTTGCGGAACTCAATGCCGCGCTTTACCTTGTTACCAAACCCAGAAAATGAAAAATTCTATTTCCTGGAGTTTGAATCGAACCCACAACCTGTCGCGTTTACAGTCGCACTCGCCTCTGCGCCACGACAGGTGTTAATATAACTGAGTCTAAGAAACTGCGACAATCATGATACGTACTAACCTAAAAATCAATCAATGTGTGCCAAAAGTTTAACATTTACACAGTTCTAATGTAACAGTTCCCCGTAGTTTTCTCATAGAAGAAATAAGTTAGAATCTCATTATTACTTTGTAACAAGTTCATCTGTTCGTACGTTCTTCCCTTAAAGTTCTTAGTAAAATTTGCACGAACATACATACAAGGGGTAAGGAATTAATAACATATATTTCAGGTTATTTTATAAATAAGCTATTTTTTTATAGCTTCACTCTGTATCCTGTATATAGCAGGGTAGACAGATGGAACCTGAGAACCGACGTGTTAAGACACTCCGTTTTCTTACAACAATTCCGTTCCCCACTTTCCGCCGGATTGAGGCATTGCGTGCTGAGTGGCGGAACTCAACGCCGCGCTTTGCCTTGTACCCAAACCCAGAAAATGAAAATACTTCATTTCCTGGAGTGCGAATCGAACCCACAACCTGTGCCTCTGCGCCACGACGGGCGTCGATAATAAAATATAAATTAAATACTATTTATTCTATTCATAGAGTAAAAAATTACATTTTCAGGTAACAAAGTACATAATAATAAAATTTACTAATAAAACTGCTACTTGCCTTGAAAAATATTTGTTTTATGTTATCAACTTATTCACGCCCGTTATGGATATAATGCACAAAATATTAGCACTTCGGTATAAAATTACAACATTTCACCGCCTTCCTTCATTTAGAACCACCCGCCGTTTAATTTTACACCGCCTCAGTCTTAATTTAGCGAAGTTTAACAAACTTACTACATAAATAATAAAATTGTTTTATAAACACAGCAGTTTCTCGATTTTTTGTCGCATTTCAAGGTAGAGAGAAAATAGGGTTAAGACACTTCATTCTCCGTGTTCAATTTTATTTGATATGATTAAAAAATGAGGTATAAAAGGCAAAAACAATAGAAAATTTATCTATATATAAATACGTGAAGCAAAAACTTTGGAACCTTTTATATGAAAATTACGCAGACGGAGGAGCATGAAACTTGGCACACTTACAGTTTATATAGAGAAGGAGTGCAGAATGCTAATATTTTTTTTAAAATAATGCATAAAAAGTATAATAAATTAATAAAATAAATATTACACACGCTTATCATGATTTGACATCCATGTTCATATATAGTGGTAATTACTTACGTCACTACGCAATGCGTAATCAACGGACACTAGTACAATTACTAAGTCCACTATTGTTATCATGTCTAAAGATTTATATATTTTTTTAGCTTCACGCTATATCACGCATATAGCAGGCAACCAGAGAACAGCAGAGGGAACCAGAGAACCTAGCGTTAAGACACTCCATTCTCTTTTAACAACTCCGTTCCCCACTGTCCGCCGAACTGAGGCATTACGTGCTGGGTGGCAGAATTCAATGCCTCGCTTCACCTTGTTACCAGAGCGTGGAAATGAAAATACTGAATATTATTTAATATTTTCATTTCCTAGAGTGGCAATCGAACCCACAACCTGTTGCGCTTACAGTCGCACGCTTGAGCCTCTGCGCCACGACAGGCCTTTGTTATAAACCAATTCAAAGTTATTAGGGTTCAAAAAACGACGAAATTTTCAAAGATAAGGTAGGCATTGTCCTTTTCCTTTACTTCTATCACCTTTACGGAGCTCCAATTAACATGAGATCGGAATTTACAGATAAACTAAAAACTTAGAAATGCCTGCCTAAAAACATATTTAATTTCGATTTATCTACGTGTTCACGTCTCGTACGGCTGTAACATCCATAAGATCATTTAAAGTTAAGAATTCAAAATATATTTATATTATAAATCATAATTAAATTATTTTTCCACTCTTATAAGATATAGCATGGCGTTGAATTCTTTAACATGTAACGTGTCGAATAATGGCGACGAAAGGAGAGTCTTGACACAGGATCTCTCTACCTACCCGACTATGCGGGATAAAGAGTGATAATGCTTTTTTAATTGATTTTAAACTTATTATGGAAATGAACTTTTGATTTTTTTTATATAATACCTAGTGCTTATGACGTCGCCCCATTTCATTTTAGTTAAAAAGTGACGAGTAGTTTTCGAGCTATTTGTAATTATTTTATTTTATTTCAATCGGTATTCTTTTTTTTAATTATAAATATATTTTATTTTATAAAATCATTATCCTCTGAAATGTAGCAGATATATTAAGAATAACTATAAAAGTACAATAGATTTCCGCATCGAAAGCAACAAAGGAAGCAATTTCCTTGATTTATGTTCAATAAAGGTATAAAAGACGTAGGAATTTTATCCCTCATATATGCTATTGTGACAGAACATTGTGGTATGATGATGGGACCTTTCACTTGTGTATCTTTATCTTATGCAGCTTTTTTTTAAGCTTTACACTGTATCCCGCATATCGCAGGGTAGGCAGCAGTGGCTTCCCTAAATATATATCGGCTTCTCTAAATTTACCGGCTTACATAACAAAAATTTTCACATTTCGCCACTGGTAGGTAGAGGGAGCCTGAGAACCTAGTGGTAAGTCATTTCGTTCCATTGAAACACTTCCGTTTCCCCACTTACGCTAACTAAATAAAGAAAAAAAATTATTATTTCAACACCTGTCGTGGCGCAGAGGCACAATCGTGCGACTGTAAACACGACAGGTTGTGGGTTCGATTCCCACTCCAGGAAAAGTTAGTATTTTCATTTCCTGGGTTTGGTAACAAGGCAAAGCGCGGCGTTGAGTTCCGCCACTCAACACGCAATGCCTCAATTTGGCGGAAAGTGAGGCGCCACTTTCCGCCGTTCTTTTATAACAATTCCGTTGAATTGTTGTAAGAGAACGGAGTGTCTTAACACTAGGTTCTCAGGTTCCCTCTGCCTACCCTGCTATATGCGGGATACAGCGTGAAGTTAAAAAAAATATATATTTTTTAGCTGGCGGCCCCGCTGACGCGTTAACAAGACGTTGCCATAACAACGTGTAAAAATAATGTGACGTGTGTAAATTTATGAATTTTATGTATTTCTAATGAATTATGAAAAAGATTGGCTTTCTGCACTTTTTCACCATAAAAATTGTAAGTATGCCAAATTTCATACATTTCCGTTGGCACAATTTTCGTATAAAGTTTTAAAAAACTTTTGCTTCACGAATTAATATATACTCGTAGATTCTTCCCCATATCGGATTCGAACCTACTTAGACTGACCCCATCACAACGCTATATATTTATAAACTGTACCTAAATTTAAAGCAAAGGTTAATTTTAAACTTTAATGAAATTTAATGCACTTAGTTGTCCTTAGAGAATGTAAATTTCTAAATAATTTTAATATTACATACTTTTGGTGTATAAATCTGTGCTCGCGAGACTAATTGACCCGAGGAGGCCAAGCCAGGGTCAGAGCTCTTCAAGCTCGGCCCCCCACAAAACCCGGTGACGCTGTCGAGACCAATAGGGCCAACAGCATACTACACAGTCGAAAAAAAAAAAAAGAGACTAATTGTATGGAGACTTACTAAAGTCACCTTCAAGATGATATTACATTCTTGACTTTATTAAAAGTTGTTACGAAGTATTAAGCTTAGAATGACTGTGGGTTTGAATCCCATTTGTGGGAATATTTATACTTATACTAGTGGGCTGTGGAATTCGCTGTTTGTCACCTTTTAGAAAAGTGTATTTCAAACATATAATATTGTGTGTGTAATATTTTTTAATCAATTGAGTGTATTCCTAAGGCAGTGTTATTATAAAAATATTGGCTTTTAATAATGAATGAATCATTGCTGTTCCGTTGCAAACGGGATGGTGCAGCGGTGATTCATGTGTATTGTAACATATATTTAAAAAAAAATGTAATAATAACTAACCTAGTCAGTAAGAAATTTTTGTTTACTAACCATAATGAGTCAATGTCACTTGAATAAAGAATTATTATTATATTATTATTATAATACTTAACTGTCCGATACGAAAACTGCCTAGTTTTCATAAAAAGCGATCTAAAGTGTTTTCATCATATTATTATATGTAAATTTAAAAAAAATGTAAATTTAAAAAAAAGGCCGCTTTTACCCCCAGAACAGAAAAATCAGAGATAGCCCAGTGTCAAGACACTCCGTTTCTGGTTTTGCATCAGAAATCAAGTCATTACGCATTGGGTGGAGGAACTTATCGACGCACTTTGTTCTTACCAGAGCAGAAAAATAAAAACAATTTAAATATAATCAATACTCCGAACTTAATTCTAATAGACAACCAATCACATTTACAAACAGATAGTGTTCCACTGCACCATAGCCTCAATAACTGCTTACTTCATAAATTCACATTTCTCTACATATCTTCTATGCTAACAGACATATATGTACATCTCTCACATAGATACACTAAGAGCAATGTTCCCCGACAGTGCATTAGCCGTAGCGTGAGCTGGCATCCGGTTAAACCATTAAAGTGGACCAATTTGCTTTCAACTTTGTCAGTTGCCACATTCTCTAACTATGTTACATACATATATGTTAACTAGCTATAGAGATTGATTTTATCTGTCATGGTTGCAACTTATTATATAATTAAAACTAAAAAAAATGAAAAAATATAATATTTACTTGCCTTTTTATAGTTTTAAACGGAAAATAAATGTGTAAAAATTTGAACGTAGCTCTACTCGAACCTCGAACTCCTTAGAAATCGTCCAAGCGCTCTAACCACTAAGCTATACGTTCTCATCCAGCTACGTCGAAATTGTTATTTAACAAAAGATAGTACTTAATAATAATCTTTGAGTAGCAAAAAATTCTTTAAATCTTTCTACAGAGGTGCTACAATAATAATAATTTGTATCAAACGTATAACGAAACGAATTTCAACGTAACTAGATAAGAACGTATGGCATAGCGGTTAGAGCTTAAATAGGTCAAAAGTTATGATACATACAGCTTCACGCTGTATCCCGCATATAGCAGGGTAAGCAGAGGGAACCTAGTGTTAAGACACTCCGTTCCCCACTCTCCGCCGAGTTAAGGCATTGCGTGCTGAGTGGCGGAACTCAACGCCGCGCTTTTACATCGCAAAGTTATGATGTATTCTAAAATTATTTTTCTTATTCTAAGTGTGTTATTAACACTTTAAATTTATTTCTCATTATATTAAAAAAAATCTTTACTTACTTTATTATTCTACTAATAATTTCTAATAATCTTTGGTGGTAGGAGGTTCGTCCTCCGTCTGGCTCGCGACCACTATCATGTCAAAGACGAACCGCCAAATATCTTATGATGTGTTCCGGTTCGATGGCATGTAAGCCAGGTT
The DNA here is from genome assembly GCA_033558755.1 of Philaethria dido. Classification (NCBI taxonomy): domain Eukaryota; kingdom Metazoa; phylum Arthropoda; class Insecta; order Lepidoptera; family Nymphalidae; genus Philaethria; species Philaethria dido. Next base: position 57,480 of record JAKGSA010000982.1, on the reverse strand, counting down.
TTCCCCTTTCCCACCCATCCTTTCCCCAAAATGTGGTGGTTCCGATAGCGGACTACTACATTATCCTCCCTTTCCATCTGTATCCTCTAGGTTGGCAACGCATCTAGTACATCTCTGGTGTTGTAGATGTTCATGGGCGAAGGTAACCACTTACCATCAGGCGGTCCTTCTGCTCGTTTGCCATCCGGTATCCATGTATACTTTCAAATATCTTACTATTCCACACCGACTTTTGTAAAAAAATCTAACTGATCGAGCTAGCACTGCGAAAACCAAAGAAGAAAAATCTTGTTGAAAATCCGACCACAGACCACATACGTACAGGCTATTTTTTAAAAATGTGTTTTGTGTCGTTTTAGTCCAAAAGTCAAGAAAATACTAGATTACGTATTGGAAGAAACTTCGGGATTTCAAAACTTTGCCAACATAGTCCTTAAATGAATATTAATTATAAACCTCTATTTAAAATCATCATGGCTCAGTGGACCAATGTCTGACTGTAATCGCAATTAGTTGTAGATTCGATTACCACGCAGGGTAATAATTATATTTAAATAATTTTCATATCTGCACTTTAGTAAGACAAAGACCACTATTATTTCCACCACGAAGTGTATTGTCTCTCTAACTACGAAGCTATATGGGATAAAGCGTGAAGCTAAAATAACTAAAGAAAAATAAATACATACATACATAGCTTCACGCTGTATCCCGCATATAGCAGGGTAGACAAACGGAACTAGTGTTAAGACACTCCATTCCCCACTTTCCGCCGAATTGACACATTGCGTGCTGAGACCTCAACGCCGCGCTTTGCCTTGTTACCAAACCCAGGAAATGAGAAATTCCATTTCCTGAAGTGGGAATCGATTCCACAACCTGTCGCGCTTATAGTCGCACGCTTGTGCCTCTGCGCCACGACAGACGTTATAAATTAAAAAAAAACTTTTATATAATGTTACAGTCGGTTTCAGATAACATAGAACTGACTTACGTAAAATATTAAAGTACACCTGTCAATTGCAAAGTTCCATCCATATCGATTTCACAAGAGATGAGGTAAATATGCTCGTATATTTTCTGCGATGTTTCTTATAAAAGTGATCTATTAACATTGAAGGCTACTATACCTTATTTTCTTTTATAACTTCATCCTTTTTTAATAGCTTTCAGTGTTAATCACACAGTTAAGAAACAGAAAAAATGTATTGCTTCACGCTGTATACCGCACATAGCAGAGTAGGCAGAGAACCTAGTGTTAAGACACTCCGTTCTCTTTTAACATTTCCGTTACCAACTTTCCGCCGAATGGAGGCATTGCGTGATAAATCACGGAACTCAACGCTACGCTTTTGCCTTATTACCAGAGCCAAGAAATGAAAATTCATTTCCTGGAGTGGGAATCGAACCAACAACCTATCACTTTTCCAGTCGCACGCTTGTGCGTCTGCGCCACGACAGGCCTCAGGTAAATGTACTAAAGTTAAGAAACAAAGAATATTTTTAAAACTTATAAGAAACGCAGCGGCCAAACTTGAACACGTACCTTATGGAAACCGTCGAAGCGCTCTGACATCCTAAATTTCATGCTTTTTCGCACAGGGTGTCAAGACATACCGTTTTCCGCTTCCCGTCCAAATTCGAAATAGCGTGTTGAGTGGCGGAAGTCAACGCCGCGCTTTGCCGTATCAGAGCTGAGAAATCAAATATTTATTACTAGGGGTAATAAATATTTGATTTCTTTTCTTATTACCAGAGCCAGGAAATAAAAATTCATTTCATGGAGTGAGAATCGAAACAACAACCTATCACGTAACAGTCGCACGCTTCTATGCCACGACAGGCTTCAGATAAATGTACTAGTATATATTCGATGTTTGCTTTAGGAAATAGATTTTAAAATTTATATATTTACACTAGACTAGACTACTATTTGATATTTGATTTAGAAGTCATATTTCTTAACTGAGCTGGTCATTCATCATATATAATAAAAGTGCAAATGTTTGTACGGTAGAAAATATTTTAACCTTTATACATCGTTCATATTTTACCAGATGTATAGTAAAAGTGTAGTGACTTTTTCTCTACATTTTAGTGTCTTCTGAAATGCCTAAAGTGATTTTTTTCTCTATTTTTCTTCATTTAGCAATATTGCTTTATCCCATATTCCCATACGAAGAATAGGCAGAGGAGAAGTGTCAAGACACTCCATACTTTATTTCCCGACTGAATCTTTATATCCGATCGATTTACCCGAGACAATACTTGTTAAGAGGTGGAATTGAATGCCTGCTATCATATCGGTATGAGTTCCGCCACTCAGCACGCATTGCCTCAATTCGGCAGAAAGTGGGGAACGGAGTGTCTTAACACTAGGTTCCCTCTACGTACCCTGCTATATGCGGGATACAGAGTGAAGCTATGTATGTATGTATTAAAATAATCTTTATAAGAACATGATCACACACATTCATCGTTTTTATGAATAACAAGAAATATGCGCAAAGTGCCTAAAAATGGCAGCTTCCCTTTTATTGAGGTCATAGAAATCGCTCGAAACGAATATCCTTATGAATTCAATATGAATCGGATTCATGGATAAGATTCAATATACGTAACTAGGTTAGAATTTTTGATATAATTCGTACCGACATTGGTTGTAAGGAGTGAAAATAAGAGCTATAAAATGTGAAACTTGACTATGACATTTCTTTTGTTTTATTACATACATACATATAATACTTGTGGCCCCGGTAGCGCGTTAACAACGCGTTGTCTTTTGCAATGTATGCATATGTCACTTTATATAAACGTGAATGAATAAATAAAAATTAGCATTCTGCACTCCTTCTCTATATAAACTATAAGTGTGCCAAGTTTCATGCACCTCCGTTCGCTTAAAATTCGTAAAAAGGGGTACAAAAAGTTTGTTCCACGTTTTTATATATAGATAATCCATACATGACTCTATTCCGCTCCACAAATATCCTAAATATACAATTATTAAATATTAAATTCATATCAAATGTAACATCAGGGCAACATTAGATCAACAGTCTAAAGTTTGCGGTCATATTGATAAAAGCTTAATATCATAAGTGCATAAAGCTCTATATTGTTGAATTTTATATAAGGGGCTTACTAAAATATTAGCTAGAATAATTCTTGGATAGTTATGTAGTTCTGATTGTTAACTGTGCTTGGTATTCTTGGCAATCTTGGTGCAATGCAAGCATCACTTGGTGAAGCGCACGTTGTGGGTTCGATTACTACTCGAGGGAATATGTATATTTAAATTATTTTATTCTCCCCGTTTTAGTAAGATAAGGCGTTAAGTTCCGCCGCTTATTATGCAATGTCACGATTTCGGACGGAATAGTCGGATAGAGGAGAACGAAGTGTCTTGCACTATATTGCCTTGCTTTGCGGGCTCGTGAAGTTCAAAAAAACATTTTTTTTTTTAACTTCACGCTGTATCCCGCATATAGCAGGGTAGGCAGAGGGAACCTGAGAACCTAGTATTAAGTCACTCCGTTCCCCACTTTCCGATGAATTGAGGCATTGCATTTCAGTCAGAATTAGTACTATTGTGCCATGATGGCTTATAAAATTAATAATAAAAAAATGTAGTGAAAAATTCGAGCCAAGTATCCGTAATGATTAAATAAAATCACTCAATAAAAGAACACGAAGTTAAAACGATATAAGAAAATAAAAAGAATAATATTTTACAATAGCTCCATAAAATATTAAAATTCTGCCAATTCAAGATAAATCTTGTTAGACAGTGATAAGAGGCACGACAAATTCTGTTGAAACAATTTTGGAACGAACATTTGTCTGTAGGATAAAAGTTATGAAGCGCGATTGTAACTAAATTCTGACAATCCTACTAATATTATAAAACATACGAAAAATATGTGGCGCAGAGGCACAAGCGTGCGATTGTAAGTAAACGCGACGAACGAACGGTTGTGGGTTCGTTTTCCACTCCAGGAAATGAATATGTGAGACACTCTGTTCTCTTTCAACATTTCCGTTCCCCACTTTCCACCGGATTGAGGCATTACGTGCTGAGTGACGGAACTCAATCGCTTTGCCTTGTTACCAGACTCAGGAAATGAAAATACTAAAAATTATTTCAAATTTTCATTTCTTGGAGCCACGAATTCAATCGAACCCACGGCCTGTTGCGCTTACAGTCGCACGCTTGTGCCTCTGCGCTGCGACAGGCGTTTACTATTTCAACTTTCCGCCCGCCGTATTCCGCCATATTGACCCATTGCGTATTGAGTGACGGAACTCAACGCTGCATTGTTTTTTATGGACCACCAGATGGTAAGTGGTTACTTTCGCCCATGGACATCTACAACACCGGAGGTATTGTAAATGCGTTGCCAACCTAGAGGATACAGATGGAAGGGGAGGGCAATGTAGTAGTCCACTATCGGAACCACGACATTTTGGGAAAAGGATAGGTGGAAAAGGGGACAACTTGGCTTACATGCCATTGAACCGGAACACATTACTATATTTGGCGGTTCGTCTTTGACATGATAGTAGTCGCGAGCCAGCCGGAGGACGAACCTCCTACCACCTGCCTACTGGGACACCCGCCTCTTACGGGACGCTACCAAGCGGCGGAGAGGAATTGTATTCCAACCCCGTCCCCTCAGAGAGATTTTGTCTTACCAGTGACCTACAAGAGCATATAACAAAATCCAATATAAGCATTAATTATGAACATTATTGTACTCTTACAAACAACTCATGTATTATATTTTCAGTTTGATATTTAAGTTCGTAATACTGTAGTACTGTAGAATATTGAAACAACGTCCTAGTTTGGCTTCACTCAGGTAAATTTTATATCATAAAGCAAGCAACAATGTGAGTTACATCAAAAGAATTTTAAATTAAATTGTTCAAGCAAGTAGAAAATGTTTTGAGAAGAAAAGTTTTAGGCTTTAATAACTTTATAAGCGTTTTCATTTTGTATATTATATTATATTTAAAAAAAAATAATCTAGTAAGATAAAATGCGGCGTTGTATTCCGCCATTTAACATGCAATGTGTCGAATTAGGGCGAAAAGCGGAAAAAAGGGTGTTGATAATAACATTATTATTACAAAATAGAAAAGCGGCCGTCTTATCTTATCTTTTGAATTTAGCCTTTTGCAAATATTCATAAATCTTTATACTGTACTAATAATATTTTTTGAAAAGTTTGTATGGATAAATGATAACTCTTTTATCTAAAAAAAACTACTGAACGAGTCTAGATGAAACTTTACAATAATATAGTTTATACATCAGAATAATACATAGGTCTGTCTAACGCCTGTCGTGGCGCAGAGGCACAAGCGTGCGACTGTAAACGCGACAGGTTGTGGGTTCGATTCCCACTACAGGAAATGTAAAATTTAATATTTTCATTTCTTGGGTTTGGTAACAAGGCAATGCGCGGCGTTGAGTTCCGCCACTCAACACGCAATGCCTCAATTGGGCGGAAAGTGGGGAACGGAATTTTTGAAAGAGAATGGAGTGCTTTAACACTAGTTTCTCTGATTCGCCCTTTGCCTACCCTGCTATATGCGGGATACAGCGTGAAGTTAATAATACATAGACCACAATATATAAAGATTTTGTCTCACTCGACCATAATCCTTATAGTAAAAGTATCTAGTATTTATAAAAAAGGCTTGAAAAATGAAAAAAAACCGTAGTTTTATTTCAGGAAATGTCGTAGTTTCCACAGAAAATGAAATTCTAAATGTAACAGTTATTATGCGAGTTATTTTTAAAAGTGCACGTAGGAAACAGACTAGGATTGCTATTGTTTTAAATTGAAATGTGCCTATTTTTTCTTTAACTATTTTAAAGCATTATATGTCCCTTTTTTTTATATTTTAACAATTATACTTAAAAAATATGTTTTTTTTAAATTTTACTTCACGCTGTATTCCGCACATAGCAGGATAGGCAGAGGGAACCCGCGAACCTAGTGTTAAGACACTCCGTTCTCTTTTAACATTTTCGTTCCCCACTTTCCGCCGAATTGAGGCATAGCGTGCTGAGTGGCGGAACTCAATGTCGTGCTATGCCTTGTTACCAGAGCTAAGAATGAAGATACCGAATATTATTTAATACTTTCATTTCCTGAAGTGGAAATCGAACCCACAGCTTGTCACGTTTACAGTCGCAGGCTTGTGCCTCTGCGCCACGACAGACTTTAAATATTAACCAATTATAATATATATTTGTATGCCAAAATCCTTCAAAATCCATTGGAAATTATAATTTTAGCATGATTATTTGTACTGTCGCTCGTTCAATAATTCAACAAGTAGCGCCTGATTGCGTCTATTTGCATAACTTTGTGCGTTGTTCTCATTAAATAACAGATGTTTCTGAAATACTAATATTTGTATAAATATATACATATATTTATATGTCTAACTGTACACGCGATGGGTGGTGGGTTCGATTTCCGATTGGGGAAATGATAATAATTTCAATATAATTGAAATTAATTCTGGTTAGACAAACCGCTGCGTTGAGTCCCGTCACTTAACATGCAATGTCTCTAATTTGCATGGAAAACGGCGAACAAAATATCTTGACACTGGATTTACTTTGACTATAGTAGGGTACGAGTATGAGGGATAAAAAATTAAGCTACTTTTAAAAAATGATAATTATATTTACACGTATTGTAGCTCAGTTAAAAAACCATAGACGCAGTAGTCGTGAATTCAAATCGGGCTTACGTTTCTTCGCCTCTCGTAAATGAAATAACGCTATATATTTTGTTATATAAAAAATAGCTAAGTTTTTTTTTTGGATTATCTTTACTTGTTCTTAAACTTAAAAATGTATTTAAGTTATGTAATTAATTTCAATTGTTTATACTAAATTACCAAATACCTAATAATATACTAAGATAAACAAAATCTTTGTTAACTGTAATATTGTTCTTAAGTATAAACTATATTACTGCAAAATTTCATCTAGGTCCCTTCAGTAATTTTTGCGTGAAAGACTAACAAACATCCATCCTCACAAACTTTCGTATATATAATATTAGTAGGATTAGCAGTATAATAAAAAGAAGAAAGATTTTTTTGGTGGTAGGAGGTTCGTCCTCCGTCTGGCTCGCGACCACTATCATGTCAAAGAC
>JAKGSA010000982.1:0-45295 GCA_033558755.1 Philaethria dido | reverse complement strand
GTATGTACTTCAGGGGTGACCAACCCGCGGTACACTTTGTAATTTTTTCCAGCCCAACAAGCAACAACAATCAACTTCACGCGTGAAATTGATTTTTTTGTGCTAGCAGTGGCGAGGGGTGAAAAGTTTAGTTAGGCAAGCCGGTTAACGGAAGCCGATGTATATTTAGGGCAGCCGATGTATATTTAGGGAAGCCGATGTATATTTAAGGTAGCCGGTGTATATATTTAGAGAAGCCAGGTTTTTTAGAATATATTTAGGGAAACCGGTACAGGATGTCAAGGTATTTAGTAATTTCGCTATCGAATTTTGCGACGACCTTTTTTTAGGTCTATAAGATGCCAGAGCTTGCTTTTTTGCAAATTTTATGCTCAATATTTTCCTGACTTTTTTCTTTTTTAGCTCCACAATTTACTGGCGAGCTTTTTTTTAGGTCTCCTACGTGTACTTTAAAAAGTTAGGCAAGCCGGTGAGAATCGAGTTATATGGACGCCTCGCCACTGCAGGGTAGTCAAAGAGAACCTAGTGTCAAGACTCTCCGTTCGCCTAATTCCGCCTGATTTTGGGACATTGCGCTTCAAGTGAGGGAACTCAACGCCGCGTTTTGCCTAACCAGATCGGAGAAATGAAAATAATTAAATATAATCATTCGCCTGAGTGGGAATCAACCTACATTTCAAAATATGCATAGACTCGTTGGTAAAAAAGGTTGGTATCCACTGATGTACATAGTTTCACACCGTTATGGATCAGCGTTTAGTTCCTATAGCAATGGTCGTGGATTGGAAACCTATATTTATTGACTAGGACATCGTAGCGTGAGACACAGTTTGACTAAACTCGAATGGTTGGGTTCAATTTTCACTGTAGGAAATGATAAAAATTTAAATTATTTTCATTAAGTAGTAATCGCGACGTTGAGTCCACTTAAAGCTCTATTTCCCAAATTCGCGATCGATTTTGCGAAAAGTGACGACCGGAGTGTCTTGACACTAGATTTTCGCTGCATACGCTACATATTCGGGATAAAGCAAGGAAATATAAAGGAAAGTATTTTTATTAACTAAATTCCTTCCTCATAGAGATCTTTTTATTTTTATTTCTATTAACATCATATTTTAAATTTATACAAAGAAAAAAACCGACTTCAAATAAAATGCACTACACAGTAAAATTATTACGAATAACTCCAAAACTACTTAGACCTTAAACTAAATTTAAATAACATCAGAAGCGTAGCTATCATATAAAAAAAACATCAAAATTGGTTCACAGTCAGGAAAAAGTCTATTCTGTCGTGGCGCAGAGGCACAAGCGTGCGAATGTAACCGCGACAGGTTGTGGGTTCGATTGGCACTCCAGGAAATGGAATTTTTCATTTCCTGGGTTTTGTAACAAGACAAAGCGCGGCGTTGAGTTCCGCCACTCAGCACGCAACATCTCAATTCGGCGGGAAGTGGGGAACGGAATGTCTTAACACTAGTTTCCCTCTACCTAACTTGCTATATGTGGGATACAACGTGAAGCTATGTATGTATGTATGTATGTATGTATGCAGTAACACACATAAAAAAACAGTCGAATTGAGAACTTCCTCTTTTTTTCATTCAAAGTAGGTCAAAAAGCAATCTATTATTAGCAACACAATATTAACACAAATTAGCAATTCAGAACGGATTTTCCGCTTATTATAATCGCAAACAAAACAATTCATATTGTAATTTTAAATGATTCATTTTCCAAAACATTATTATATTTTGTTTTTAGCTTTATTCCTTTATTCTCAGGTATTTCTTGCACTTTTGCAAGACAAAGATAATGAGAATATAATGTCATATAGATTTAAAATTATTGAATCACATGTTTAAAGTGAATGCATATCTTGAAAGAAAGTGGCGAACGGAGTGTCTTGGCATTAGGTTCTCTCTGCCCTGCTACACGGTACTGTAGGGCAAGCACAAAAACTTGCGACAAAGTATTCGTATCGTTATCGAAAGCATTTTGTATGGGAAAACGTAAGTTCCTCTTACGCACGATAGGGACGCTTTTCAATTCCCATACAAATTCTTTCGATAACAATACGAATACTTTGTCGCAAATTTTCGTACTTGCCCTACTGAGCATGAAGTGTGAAACTATTTTAACCGAATTAATAGCTTATAATTTGGTAGTCGAGAACACATTTTTTGCAAACCCGTGTAATATAATTGTCCAGTGTTGATATTGACTTACATTTTTTAAAAATGTAAAACTCAAAATGTATGCAATATTTTTTTTAGCTTTACGCTGTATCCCGCATATAGCAGTGTAGGCAGAAGGAACCTGAGAACCTAGTGTTAAGTCTCTCCGTTCCCCACATTCCACCGAATTGTGGCATTCCATGCTGAGTGGCGGAACTCAACCCCTGGCTTTCCCTTGTTACGAAACCCAGGAAATAACATTACTAAACCTTTACATTTCCTGGAGTGGGAATCGAGCCCACAACCTGTCGCATATACAGTCGCACACTTGTGCCTCTGCACCACGACAGGGGTTAATATATTCATTTAAAATTTATTATAATCGCGAAAGTCAAATAATATTATCAAAGTATCCGTTATTTTCGTTTCCGTCTAAAAAGACAATTTATTGAGGTTTACAGAACTCAATACCGTACTTTGTTTAACCAAAAAATGAAAATAAAAAAATATTTACAAAATAAATATTATAAAGTCATCCTGGAGCAATAGGACAACGTCTAATAAACACTATGGTTATGAGTTAAATTCCCACATCACTGACAAGGACAAAGCGCGGCGTTTAGTTACACAACTTAACATACAATGTTTAAGCTATAATTTTTTTTTCAGCTTTATGCTGTATCTCGCATATAGCAGGGTAGCAGAGGGAACCGAAAACCTAGTATTAAGACACTCCGTTCTCTTTCAACAATTCTGTTTCCCACTTTCCATCATTTTGACCAGAATTGAGGTATTGCGTGCTGAGTGGCGGAACACAATGCCGCGCTTTGCCTTATTACCAGACCCAGGAAATGAAAATTGTATTTTCATTGGGAATGGGAATCGAACCCAGAGTGTTTACAATCAGTCGCTGTGCCACTGCACTATGATATCCTCACATAGAGTTACTATAATTTAAATAGAAATAGTTATAACTAATGCAACGTGAGCTCATTTCCAATGTTAATTTTCTATCACGGTTCATTGCTAACGTTTCCTTTCGAATAGATTTTTCATTAGCATCTCGATAAAGCGTTTATGAAGATGAGTTTTTATGATTATTTTTTCAATTTTTATTGTCGTTTTATATTTTATGATGAAGGTAGAGTGAATTTAGTGACAAAACACGGAGTGTTCTTTACTTCTTACATACATAGCTTCACACTGTATCCCGCATATAACAGGGTAGGCAGAGGGAATCCAGTGTTAAGAAACTCCGTTCCCCACTTTCTGCTGAGTGGCGGAACTCAACGCCGCGCTTTGCCTTGTTACCAAACCCACTTCTTTACTTCTACTAGATGAATAAGAGGTACTCCTAGGACCTTGTCCGTCGGGCCTATTTTATTTTATATTAAAAATATATCTTTATATATATGTATATATGTATAATCACACACTTAGGAAACGAACGAAATGGGTTTGGTTCACAAAGCAAAACGCGGCGTTGAGTTTCGCCACTCAGCACGCAATGCCTCAATTCGGCGGAAAGTGGGGAACGGAGTGTCTAAACACTAGGTTCCCTATGCCTACCTTGCTATATGCGGGATATAGCGTAAAGCTATGTATGTATGTAGGAAACGGACAACATTTAAACGTAAAAAAATTTGAACACAGCGGGACTCGAAGCCGCGCCTCTTGGAAATCATCCAAGCGCTCTGACCGCTAAACCATGCGTTATTATCCAGCTACATCAAAATTCTTATACGGTTGTTACAATTTGTATTTTTATACATATAACATAGCTTCTAATTTTTTTACTGTATAGCAAAATAGCCTCCAAATTATAACTCTCTATCTACAAGCTTTAAATAAACCTGAAACTGCAAAAAAATACAATTTATTTGTGCATAGAACTGCAAAAACCCGAATATGCTACATATCATCCATCCATGCATAAGTTAAATTTAAAATATATTTGTTCACGCCTGAAAAGCTAAAAAAATATGAAACTAAAAACTATATAAATATTAAATAAAAAAATATTTTATATGAAAAAACACTTTGACCTAACATAGCGTTAATCTAAACTGTCAACAACTAATCATCTATCAAAACTACATGAATTCATGCGGCTTCTCGCGTAATCAGAAAGAACCTAGTGTGAAGACGCTCCGTGTGCCTGAATTGAAGATATCGAGAGACGGTGTTATTGAGTGGTGGAACTCAACGCCGTGCTTTTCTTAGCTGAACGGAGATAAGAAAATGTTATTATAAATATTCCCCTGGGTGGGAATCGAATCCACAACCACTCGGGTCAATACATACAGACGGTGACCGAATAGACCACGATGGCAACTGATAGCTAGAAGATTTTAATAGTAGAAGTACCTGTTACCTAGTAAATTGACTAAACAAAATCTTCCGCTCTGTGTTAAATTCCGCCACTATACCAAGCGCGGCGTTAAATTCCGCTACAACAAAATATTCTCGAATTTAGGTGGAAAGTGCTAAGCAAAGAGTCTTCATACTGTGTTCTTCTTGACTATTTTACTATTGACAATGAATCGTGAAACTATTTTTTTAAATTTCACAAAATAAAGAAACTGAATGTTCGAATTGTATTCGAACCTACAACATATCAGTCAAACATAACAACTACGTCACTTAGGCGTCAATTAACACTCATTCTTCTAACGACAACAAATGTATTCATTAAAACAATATTTATTAAAACCCGTGAATAGAATAGAAGTTGGACAAAAAGTGTTCTCGATCAATCACTTCCACTACATTGGATCTAGTTGAAACAATAAGATCAATCACCAGCTGATAATCGGAGCTTTGATAGCTGACGCCATTCAATGAATATTATAGGGTTATATTTTAACAAAATATTTGTCTTTTGCCACCGTGGCGCAGTAGGACAGGGTCGGTAAATGCGACAGGTTGTGGGTTCGATTCCCACTCCAGGAAAAGAAAAAAACTATAAATAACATTTAGTATTTTCGTTTCCTAGCTTTAGCAACAAGGTAAAACGCGGCGTTGAGTTCCACTACTCAGCACGCAATGCCTTAATTCAGCGGAAAGTGTGGAACGGAAATTTTATGAAAACGGAGTGTCTTAACACTATGTTCTCAGGTTCCCTCTGCCTACCCTTCTATATGCGGGATACAGTGTGAAGCTAAAAAAAATCTGGGAAAAACAGAAAAAGTGAACAGCACTTTTTCTGGCAGAGCAGGGCAACAAGGTGGACAGAGAGAATCTAATATCAAAATACTCCACCACCCATTCAAATTGGAAACATAATGTGTTCATGGTGGAACTCAACGCCGTGCTTCGTTTAACCCGAGCCATTAATCGCTCGGGTCTTTGATCACTCCATTTTAACTCATGTTAAAAAGGAATAATCAAAGAAAAAAAATAAAATTATCATTAACTAGTGCTTCTAATGGGACCACCCGTTTAAATTTATTTAAGAAGTTTTTGAGTTATTCGTAATAATTATATTTTTAGTTCATTTTCTTTGAAATCTGGTTCCTTTTTTGTTAAAATCTTAATTATCGTCAAAATAGATCCGAAGGATTTTCCTTCGCGTGTTAATACAATGATAATTGACACCGACGTGGCGCCATTAATACTTGTCCGACTGTAATTGATCAGTTGGGTTCTGGTGGCTGGTGTTATGATGGAAAAATGTTAAAATATTTTGACATAGTATAACCATTTTTTTATAAATATATTTTTTAACTTCACGCTGAGAGAACCAGAGAACCTAGTGTTAAGACACTCCATTCTCTTTCAACAATTCCGTTCCTCACTTTCCGCCGAATTGAGGCATTGCGGGTTGAGTGGCGGAATTCAACGCCGCGCTTTGCCTTGTTACCAAACCTAAGAAATGAAAATACTAAATTTTTATATATTTAAAGCGTTATTTACAATCTTCAGATAGATTAAATTTTATAAAAAAAATGGAGCCTCATTTCATGGAGAATAAAGCATATTTTGAATTGTAGGGTAGTAGTAGTACTAAGACCCTCTGTTCCCCACTTTCCGCCGAATTGAAGCATTGCGTGCTGAGTGGTGGAACTCAACGCTGCGCTTTGCCTTGTTACCAAACCCAAGAAATGAAAATACTAAGCTTTTACATTTCGTGGAGTGGGAATCGAACCCACAACCTGTCGCGTTTACAGTGACACGCTTGTGCCCCTGCGCCACGACAGGCGTTAAATGTGCTTTATGATAAATAATGATTTGTGGTGTTTAAGGGGGTAACGGAATTGTTGGACGTGAATGGAGTGTCTTAACACTAGGTTCTCTGGTTCCCTCTGCCTACCCTGCTATATGCGGGATACAGAAGTTAAAAAAAAAAAGGATAGGTGAAGTTAAGTGAAGGCCATCATGGAATAGTGGTATGGCGGTAAACTGAGTGCCTTAACACTAGATTGTCTCTGACTTTCCTGCTATACGAAAAAAAGCTTCTCTCTCAGGCTTCTCATCTCAGGTTCCCTCTGCCTACCCTGCTATATGTGGGATACAGCCTGAAGCTAAGAAAAAGCACATTTTTTCCAAAACTTAAACACCTTACCTAACAGTTATCTCTAGAGAACGAAAGTTTTCCTCTAATTGTAATATATACGTGAACAAACCAGATAACTTGTATTATTAACTCAGCGATGTGCGATATTGGTTAAGTTTGAACTTCACTAGAATACTATTATTGTATTAGCCATCTATTGGGAATTGCTATCAAAACGTATATTTTGACTTTGACTTACTATCTTTCAAGGTTAAGATGCCTCTGAGAATACCTAAATTAATAGAAGTTCTTCGATTATTCATATTTATCTAGGGACCATCGTGGCGCAGTGCCTGGATGTAAATGCGAGTGGTTTTGCATTCGATTCCTTCTCGGTGAAATAATTATTTTGATTTTTTTTTCATTGTTACGTGATAAGATAAAACTCAGTGTGGACAGTGTGTTTTTTTTTAGCTTCACGCTGTATTCCACATACAGCAGGGTAGGTAGGGGAACCTAAGAACCTAGTGTTAAGACACTCCATTCCCTATTATCCGCCGAATTGAGGCATTGCGTGCTGAGTGGCGGAACTCAACGCCGCGCTTTGCCTTGTTATGAATCAAGTATAATTATTATGATTAATACAAAAAATTACTCACTAAATCTTAACTTAATTTAAATGGGATCACATCACAAACATTATCTATCATATAAAAAAAGAGTCATTAAAGTTGATCCAGTAAAAAGTTATGCTGACAACACATACAAAAAATACAGACGAATTGAGGAGCTCGTCCTTTTCACGATCGATTCAGAAAATACACCGCAAAATATATCTAAATATGACGGTCACCATAGAAAAACATGAAGAAACTATTAAATAATAAAACTCACCAAAATCTTAGAGAATCGTATGGAACCGAAGTTTGTGTTAACAATGGGCAAGTTCTTTAGCTAAGTTCTTTCAACTACTCATAACGGTTGCCCCAACAACTTGAGCCTTCGTTAGTAATCCACTTGTCATATTTACACACAATAAAGTAATACTAGGTATAAACCTTGACTTCGTTCTTGTGGACTATAAAATGTAAAATCCATACGAAAACATACATACATACATAGCTTCACGCTGTATCCCGCATATAGCAGGTTAGGCAGAGAGCACCTAGTGTTAAGACACTTAGTTCCTCAGTTTTCGCCGATTTGAGGCAATACGTGCTGAGTGGCGGAACCCAACTTCGCGCTTTGTCTTGCTGCCAAACCCAGGAAAATGAAAAATTCCATTTCCTGGATTCGAACCCACAACCTATCGCGTTGACAGTTGCAGCACGCTTGTACCTCTGCGCCATGATAGGCTATAAAAACTAAAATACTATTTTTGTAGAAATTTCGAAAAATCTTTTCTTAATGTTCCCCTACACTCCCCAAGAAGCCTACATACCTAATTCCAGCTTTCTATGGCCAGTAATTCGAAGTAATAATACTTAATGGAAATACTTTCCCGTTCTGGAAAGGCACAGCACTGCGTTGAGTTCCGCTCTCGACACACATTGTCTCAAATTTAGGTAGAACATGGAGAATAGAGCGTTCGGACTCTAGGATCTCCCTATCGACCTGTTATGCGGAAATAAGCAAAAAAACTCGGTCTCCACTTACCTTCCGAACTCGAGACATAGATTGTAGAGTGCCGGAACTCAACGCCGCGCAATATCTTACCAAACCAAAGAGAGGCGAATAATTTAATAATAATCATTCCTCGTGAAAATCGAACCCACAACCATAGTGTTAATAATCAAACCCCACTATGGCCTTTATGAAATTGTAACAATATATGAATAGAAGCTAATACTAATACGTAATTACGATGCTATATGACCTAGATACCTAGCTCTGTGTGGAGTTTTGTTGAACATTTCGTGCCAGGCACTGTACTGGTATTAATCCAAAGCAATTTCTTTCTAAGCTACTTCTAGTCGGGTAGTTCATAAATACTAGTTGTATCCCTCGATTTCGTTTGCGAGGATTATGAAGTCTAAAATCCCGTGTATTCTTGTTTTTTTTTAGCTTCACGAATATAGCAGGGTAGGTAGAGGAAGCTTGAGAACCTAGTGTTAAGACACTCCGTTCCCCACTTTCCGCCGATTTGAGGCATTGAGTGCTAAGTGGCGGAACTCAACGCCGCGCTTTGCCTTGTTACCAAACCCAGGGAATAAAATACTAAACTTTTACATTTCCTGGAGTAGGAATCGAACCCACAACCTGTCGCGTTACAGTCACACGCCTGTGTCTCTGCGCCACGGCTCTAAATATTTGTTTATTTACAAATTATAAAATTTCTTACAATATAAAAGCATTATTCTTTGAAATTTAGAGAAAAGCAATTACACAAAGGCTTCACCTATTTTGATATGAAAGCGTTTGAACCCTTGATTGTTATATCTACCTTAATGAAGGTTAAGGTGAAAATGTAGGACAAATGGAACTTTTATGTCTTATTTAAACATACCAGTGACCCCTTTGTCGCGTTAGCAACGCGTTGTCTTTAACAATGTCGCTTTATATAAACATTTATGTCAAACCATTATAGTGTGTGTAACATTTATTATACTTATAAGAACGCCTGTCGTGACGCAGAGGCACAAGCGTGCGACTGTAAACGTGACAGGTTGTGGGTTCGATTCCCAGGAAATGTTAGTATTTTCATTTCCTGGGTTTGGTAATAAGGCAAAGCGCGGCGTTGAGTTCCGCCACTCAGCACGCATTGCCTCAATTCGGCGGAAAGTGGGGAACAAAATTGTTGTAAGAGAACGGAGTGTCTTAACACTAGGTTCTCAGGTTCCCCCTGTCTACCCTGCTATGTGCGGGTTACAGCGTGAACTTAAAAAAAAAATCTCTACTTTCCATCCGAATTCCAGATATTGTTTGCTGAATGACACATGCAAAAATTTATTCAAAAAAAAAAATTATATAATTTACCCGAGTGGCAATTGAACCAACGACCCACGTTTACAGTGAGACGCTGTGCCACTGTGCGACTATAGCCTCAAGAATAATATCACCAAAACTAATAATATAAATGCAAAGTTTTGTTTTCCTTACAAATAAAAATGCCATCTCTCATAACATTTGAAACTAAAAATATTTTCCAAGCGTACGTTGTATGTACGAGTACGTAGTTACTTAAAGAAAACGCTATTTGTTAAGGAACGTGGAGCTGTTTTGTATTTTACTTACTTCTAGAATATTCATATTCGTGTACATTTTTCTATTGTATTTTGAAAATATTATACCTACGTTATTGACTAAGAGTTTTCATTACGAAAAAAACATATGATTTTGTTAGTATATTAACTGAATTTACAGATAAAATTTAAACGACGCCTGTTGTGGCGCAGAGGCACAAGCGTGCGACTGTAAACGCAAGTGGATGGGTTCGATTCCCACTCCAAGAAATGAAGTATTTTCATTTTCTGGGTTTGATAACAAGGCAAAGCGCGGTGTTGTTTGTTACCAAAACAGGAAATGAAAAATTCGATTTCCTGGAGTGGGAATCGAACCCACAACCTGTCGCGTTACGCTCGCTGCGTTGCGTTCGCTGTATTATATGCGGGATACAGCGTGAAACTAAGTAAAATAATATTTAATATTTTCACTACCTAGAATGGGAATCGAACCTATATCCGTATTCTTAATATTTCCTATAGAGTAATATCTAATACGTATTCTCCCTGTTCGCATTTTGCTTCAACAAATAGCCTCCACAGAGCCGTGGAGTTGATGAAATCAGCCGACCCTTGCGAATTAAGCCGAGCTTTATTAAACCTAGCAATACGAGTTCACTTTCTGTAAAATTACATAGGTACGTATTTTTGTAGTAACTTTAATTTAGAAGATATTATGGCACAGTGGAACAAAGTCTTAGTGTAAATGTGAGTGGTTGTAGCTTCGATTTCCACTTTAAGGAATTTTTTTTTTAACTTCACGCTGTATCCCGCATATAGCAGGGTATGCAGAGGGAACCTGAGAACCGACGTGTTAAGACACTCCGTTTTCTTTCAACATTTCTGTTCCCCACTTTTAAGGAATCATTATTTAAATAATTTTCAGAAATAAAGGTAAGGAAAGGCTTTGAGTTCCGACAGCTAACATGCAATTCTGCATGTTGAATACATGCGGAAATTTGCAAAACGAATAAGTTCTTTCTGGCTACACTGCTAAAAAGGTAGGAACTGAAAAAAAAGGGTAAATAAGAAATTTACTTTTAAAATATTTTGAAGATGTTACATCGCGTGGACATCGGCGTCATTATTCTCTTGTATTAAGACAAAGTGCGGCGTTGACTTCCGCCGGATTTTTCTCTTTAATATTTAGGCGGAAAGTGGAGAACGTAGTCATGACACTATATTCTTAGACTACCCTGCTATGACAAAAAAAGCATGAAGCTACAAAAAAACATACCACAAATCCAAAGTCAAAGTCAAATAATTTTATTCAAAATAAGAAGTTACATGCTTCATTTTTTGAACGTCAAATAATTTACCACCGGTTCACTAAAAAACTCACTCTCAAAAAACAGAAACTAAGTGGGAGTTTTTTTTTTATTCGTCAATGCTTTACAGATATTTATTAGTGACAATGGTACCTTTGAAACAGACTGGAGCGAGCATTTCATTCCGAAGGCGTGTTAACATTTATAAAATCACTAATTAGGTAAACCTTTAATACACAAACGTCTTTTTACAATTTTTTTAAATTGTGAAATGGAAAATTCTCGGGCGTTTTCTGGGGTCCTATTGTATGCATAGACACTGTCCCAAAAAAGAATTGCGGACTCGATGCAATCGAGTTAGTTTAAGCCTATTTCTTGTATTTATATTATGGCGATGTACATCGCCAATAGTAATTTGTTAACAGTATTCTCTTGTCCTTGACAAAATACGGCGTTTACATCCGCCAAATAGCACGCAATATATTAAATTACAATAGAATGTGAAGAACGTAGTATCGACTTCCCTGCTCTACGAAAAAAGCATGAAGCTACAAAAAAGCCATACTAAATGCAGAACATACTCGTAGTAACGCACTTTAACATTGTTTATTTTCCAACACATCATAACGCGTCGACATCGGTTTTTTTTGTCAAGTCAAAGTGCAGCCCTTACTTCCGTCATATAACATGCAATGCCTTAATGCAGGTGGAAAGTTGACAATGGAGCATCTTTCTCTCTCATATTCCGGTGGTAAGTAAAGAACGTGGTGTCTTAACAATATATTCTCACTAACTGCCTTGCTATAAGACAAGCTTCACGCTGTATCCCGCATATTGCAGGGTAAGCAGAGGGAACCTGAGAACTTAGTGTTAAGACACTCCGTTTCCCACTTTCCGCGAAATTAAGGCATTGCTTGCTATGAGACAAAATAGCGTAAGACTACAAAAACATATACCAAATTCAAACTATAGTAATGCGCTTTAACATTGTTTGTTTTCCAACACGTCACATCGTATCCACGTCACTCACTGTACCCCGACATGTTCACAAAAGCCGTTATTAAGCTGACGAAACGCTTAATTGCATATCGCTTAAAGTGCAAATATCGCTTTTAAAGTTTACTGCAAAAACGAATCCTTGTGAAATTATCATACAGACTGAATATTTGCTTAGAGCTAGGCAGAGTTTTAACTAAGGCACTAATGAGTGAAATCTTGTTAAATTATCTATCTTTTTGCTACACGAATTCATAAAGATACTTATCTATGGTCAAATTAGAAAAAAATTTATAAATTGTAGCCTCGCCACTACTGTCTACCCTACTATGATGATTGTTGTTGTTATGTTCATACAACTCGACTAAGCCTAACTTTTCTAAGTACGAAACCTAAGTATGAGACCTAAAAAAAAGCTCGCCAGTAAAATGTGGAGCTCCAAAACACAAAGTTAAACAAAGCGTGAGAGCTACAAAAAACAAAAAAGGTTGCCAAGATAATATTGGGCATAAAAATGCAAAAAAACAAGCTCTAACATCTTACACACCTAAAAAAAGTCATCGCCGAAATTCGATAGTGAAATTACTAAATACCTTGACAACCTATACCACTTTCGCTAAATATATCGGCTTCCCTAAATATATATACCGGCTTCCCTAAATATACATCGGCTTCCCTTAATTTACCGGCTTGCCTAACTAAAATTTTCGCCCCTCGCCACTGGTAGACAGAATAAATGCAGTATCAAAACACTCCGTTCGCCTCTTTCCGCCCGAATTTCAGATCTTACGCTTTGATTGGCTGAACGTTTGTTCTGAAAAAGCAAAAAGAAGCAGCTTTCCGATTCATCCGGAATAGCAGGGTAGTCAAAGAGAGCCTAGCGTCAAGATACTCTGTTGGCCACTTTCCGCCCGAGTGGGAATCGAACCTACAACCAATCGCGTTTACATAGGGCAGCACGAGCCACTCTTGCTAGCCAATTACCCAAAGGTGAAGGAGACAATTCAAAATACAGTTATACGTTTTTCTGCTTATCCCAGTAATCCTCATAACTGCCTCATTGTGTTTCTTGTGTATAGGTAACGGCGTTGAGTTCACGCCGCTCAGCGCATAATGCGCCTCAATTGCCGAAAAGTGGGGCTCAGGTATTGTCTTAACACCCCGAGTTCCTCTGCGCTACCCCCTGCTATATGCGGGATACGGCGTGAAGCTAAAAAATAATTACAGATATGAGATCCACCCTGAACAACTTAGACATATTCCTGCCAAACTTACTTGTTACGGCTTCTCTTATCTAGAAGTAGAACACTTCTAGAAATGAAGCTTTCTGCTGTGAAATAATAAAATGTTTTTATCAAAGCAGTTTCACAAAACTGAATGAATACAATTTTTGTTTTTATCAAAATCTCCTTTTTACTTATTGATTAAATCTTTTTTTTTCTACGTTGAAATGTGCGTCTGTCTGGAACAAACTGTTCTTTCTATTGTACTGCAAATCTTACTAATTTTATAAATGCTAAAGTTTGGGATGTTTGTTACTCTTTCACATAAAAAGCTGTGAGAACGTCTAGATATGAATCTTCCCCCAGTGTATAACTTATACCAAAAACACATAGGCTTTAATTTATAAAGAGTTTGTGTATTTTGGCCATAATACTCAAAGGATAAATACCTAGATGCAAATATACATACGTACATCGCTTCCACGCTGTATCCCACCTTGCCTGCTTGAAAGGGTAGGCAGAGGAACCTAGTGTTAGATACTCAGATTTCCCCGCTTTCCGCCGGGTGAGGCACATTGCATGCTGAGTGGCGAACTCCAGCGCGCCGTAATTATGCCAAATACAATGAATGATTATGAATTAAAAACCTTGGAATAAATCTGGCCAACATGACACTGACACTGACACTGACTGACAGACAACCTACAGGCGAAACTATAGCACATAGATAACTTAAATTTGACGTGTAGACTCCTTGGGGAGTCTAGGGGAGACAATTTGTAAAAAAATTGTGTGAAAAAGGAAAAAAATTGGGTTTTAGGGTATATAATCCACGCAAACAAAGTCGCAGGATACAGCTAGTGTAATATAAATACTTAGTTACAGTCAAGTCATTATTTGAAATAAATAATATTCGTGTTTTAGGTACATTTAAGCTTGTAACGTTTCACATTTCTAGTATTATGTTCGCTACATATTTTTAATTGTAAAAAGTTGCCACAAAAATGAAAATATATATATGTTATTTGTGCCTTTTTTGTCTTTTTTATGAAAAATCTGGTGAATTAGACAAAAGCTGAAATTTATTTGACGATTTAAAAGCGCTACTAGTCTGTTATAGTAAAGAAATATATTAATTTTTAACTTAGTCAGATGTATGCACGGTTGTCACACACTTAGGATACGAAAAACTTTTTTAGAAAACGTATAAAAATTTTAACGCAGCAGGATTCGAATCCACGTCACTCGGAAAACATCCAAGCGCTCTGACTACTAAGCTTTGCGTGCTTATCTAGCTAGTTTGAAAATACTTTAAATATAATCTTTTCCCCAAATGGGAATAGAACCCACAACCGATCGCGTCAGACGCTGACCCACTAAGCTAAGACGATGAATATATAGTCATTTTTGTATGAATATATAGTTTTTTTTTTCTTTAATACATGCATTATTTGTTTTTTTTTTAATATTTGGATATACACTCTTTTACATAGATAAATTTTATTGTTTACTGTATTTTGCTGAAGTTTTTAATAGATCGTTTATATTTTATACAGAAGAAATGTAGGTTTCGGAACAACTGTTTATTTTACATGATAAGTTAGCCTTTAAGTGTGGTGTATAGTGTACCATATCAATATGTTTAAATGATATTATGTACGAAAGATATATCACTGTATACTATGTTGGCTTCCTAAAATAAAATAAAATAAAAAAAAAAAATTAACTTCACGCTGTATCCCACATATAGCAGGGTAGGCAGAGGGAACCTTAGAACCTAGTGTTAAGACACTCCGTTCTCTTTCAAGGCATTGCGAGTTGAGTGGCGGAACTCAACGCCGCGCTTTGCCTTGTTACCAAACCCAGAAAATGAAAAAATCCAATCCTAATCCAATTCCTAGGGTGGGAATCGAACCCACAACCTGTCGCGTTTACAGTCACTACGCTTGTGCCTCTGCGCCACGACAGGCGTTAAAAAAAAATTCTTCTTCCCTATTTATAAGAGCATATGGTATGTTACATCGTTTAGAGCTCAGAGTAATTACTGTGCGGTTCAAAGCTCGTAACTCGTAAGCTAACGAGATATAAATCGACCCACCCCAACACAGCCTCCCTTTATTTTTAGATGTTAACTTTGCAATGCTAATGTTAGGCCGAGTTACTTCAAGTTCAGACGAGTATTTATATTGAGATGAGATTTTCATTACATTATTTTCACTTCCTGTACCTAAATCAATAAAACCGTATTCAGTTTTATATAAAAATTTCGAAAATCTTTACTTTGTGCCCTACACTTTTCCCATTTAAACACCCCACCCTTTCCCCCAAAACGTGAGGTGATTCCGGAGACGGACTACTATATTGTCCCATCCCTTCCATCCTCATCCTCTGGGTCTGCAACGCATCTACAACATCTCTGGTGTTGGTCTGCACATATCTCTAGTATTGTAGATGTCCATGGACAAGGTAACCACTTACCATCAATTAAGTCCTTCTGCTCCTTTGTCATCCGTTATCCATAAAAAGAATTTTTAAAAAAGATCCGTTGGTTTTTAATAAAGTAAAATTAACTTATTAAATTAAACTACTGCAACAATTGAATAAATCACCTTTCGTTTTTATATTCACTTAAAGATAATCTAAAAAAACAACGTTTTGATTACTACTAGATCTCTAGAAAGAATTAAGATATTTATAAGACTGAGAACCCACAAAATGTTATTAAATATAAAAACTTTTCCCAATATAAATATAAATCTATATGTTTTTGTAAGTGTAAGAACTAACACTCTTTCTTAAAACGAAGTTCAGGAATAAAAAGAATTTTCATATATGAAAAGAAAATCCTTAGCCTGAAATCTATGAACGTGCCTCTTCCAAATAGATTTTACCGTACCATGTTTTTGACGAGCCGTGAGAACTAAAATTTACAATTCCATCTGTCCGAATATATTAGGTATGCCAATACTTTGTTTGGCGGTAGGAGGTTCGTCACCTCCGTCTGGCTCGCGACCACTATCATGTCAAAGACAGACCAAATATCTTATGATGTGTTCGGTTCGATGGCATGTAAGCCAGGTTTTCCCCTTTCCACCCATCCTTTCCCCCAAAATGTGTGGTGGTTCAATAACGGACTTCCACTACATTATCCTCCCTTTCCATCTGCAACCACATCCTCTGGGTTGGCAACGCATCTGAGTACATCTCTTGTGTTGTAGATGTTCATGGGCGAAGGTAACCCTTACCATCAGGCAGTCCCTTCTGCTCGTTTGCCATCCGTATCCATAAAAAAAAAAAAAAAAAAAAAAAAAAAAAAAAAAATACTTAGTAATACAATCCTAGTACTAATACAAATGCGAAAATTCTTGAGGATTAAATAATTGTAGAAAAAATTATTAAATAATTGTAAAGAAAAGAAAGAAGTATTGACTGAGGAAAAAAAAGTCCCGCTGAGTTTCTTGCGCCGGTTCTTCTCAGGTCTGAGGCATTAAATTTAGTGAACCGGTGGTAGATTATTTGACGTTCGAAAAATTAAGCTTGTACCTTCTTACTTTTGAATAAAAATTATTTGATTTTGATTTTTTTTTTATTTTACGGATGTCAGGATGTTTGTTACTCTTCCACGCAAAAACTTTGCTGAACGGGTTTAAATAAAACTGCAGTAGTATAGCTGTTTTTGTTTCACTTTTTATGGGAAAGGATAAGCAAAGAGAACTGAAAGAACCTACGGACATACATACATACATAGCTTCACGCTGTATCCCGCATATAGCAGGGTAGGCAGAGGCACACTAGTGTTAAGACACTCCGTTCCCCACTTTCCGCCGAAGTGAGGCATTTCGTGCTGAGTGGCAAAACTCAACGCCGCACATCGCCTGGTTACCAAACCCAGAAAATTAAAAATTCTATTTCCTGGAGTGGAAATCGAAAACTTGTGTGTAGTACCACGGTAGGTTACTTATTACACATTATTTATACACTTTTGACATTAGGTGAAAAACTAAATCAAATCAAATCAAATAATTTTATTCAAAGTAAGAAGTTACAAGCTCCATGTTTTGAACGTCAAATAATTTACCACCAGTTCACAAAATTTAATACCTCAGACCTGAGAAGAACCGGCGCAAGAAACTCAGCGGGACATTTTTTTTTCTCAGTCAACGAATCTTAACACAGCGTGTTAAACAAAAGAAGAGGCTTTTTAGTATTTCCCGCTCTTGTTAGGTTCTCTTTCAACTACCTTACAATATTTATAATTTCCATGAAATAACCATGAAAACATACAAATTAAATACAAAATTACTTAATATGCTAATCATATAGTATAAATCTCGATGTCTTATCAAAATTCGCATATTAAATAAAGCTTAGGAGCTTAAGTAAATTTAATTAGTCCAAGAACTGCGAAGCGAACTACGAGTACAGTGAATAGTGAATAGCTTTAGAAACCGCTTCATGTTTAAGTGACGTTAAAACTAGTATTATCTGAGTGAGTAGTTAAATATGTACCAAGCGTGAATAGGTGGATAAGTCACTTGTATATTGTTGTTTTAACTGTACGACGCCCACATAAGCTTCCCCCAAGAATTTCACGGCGGCAGGAGAGGACATTTGCTAGAGTAATCTTGCATCTTCCGTATTAAGCGACTTCCAGCACATCGTCGGTCCACCTGGTAAGGGGTCTGCTCACTGAGCGAAGTCCTGTTCATGGTCGCCATTCGAGAACTTTTCTGCCCCAACGGCCATTGGTTCTCCTCGCTATGTGCCCTACTGCCACTTCAGCTGAGCAATTCTTTGAGCAATGTCTGTTACTTTTGTTCTTCTATTGATCTCTTTATTTTTGATTTGATAATGTAGGAAAATATCTAGCATTGCTCTCTCCAATGCATCTTAAAGCATAGCAGGGTAGTCAGAGAAAACCACGCACACAATGGGTTATTATGTATATATATCATTATGGGTTCAGTTCCCTATAAGCAAATACCATATTTAAATTATATTTATTTTTTCGCTTTAGTGGCAAGGAGCGTTTTGGCTTCCGGCACTTGAAATTAAATAAAATATTATACAAGTGCCTTATATACAAATTGAAAATATTAAATTTATTTATTTTTATTTTAGCGTGTCTTAAAAATATATATATATATATATATATATATATATATATATATATACTACTATATGTTAAGCCATATGTATACGACGTCTGTCGTGGCACAGAGGCAAAAGCGTGCGACTGTAAACGCGACAGGTTGTGGGTTCGATTCGCACTCCAGGAATTAAAAATATTAAATAATATTTAGTATTTTTATTTCCATGACTTCATGATCTGGTAACAAAGCAAAACGCGGCGTTGAGTTCCACCACTTGTATATGGAACGGAATTATTGAAAGACGGACGGAACGGAGTGAACGAAAGAAAGCAAAAAAAAACATAAGTCATAAGGAAAATAAGAGAAAATGAATAATTTATTCTTTATGAATATAAAACAGTAACAAATACCTCGAGACACCTTTGAGTGCTAGTTAAGTCAACATTGCTTTGTAGGTGCGTACATAAATTTACAGCGGTAATTATTCTAGCGGACTTCAAACAAATGTTAAATGATTCTCAATTCATACCCCTATGGTATTGTGGTAAACGTTATTGGTTGTGATGTCGATTCCCATTTGGGGAATAGATTATATTTAAATAACGCCCGTCGTGGCACAGGCAGTTTGTAAACGCGACAGGTTGTGGATTCGACTCCCACTCCAGGAAATGGAATTTTTCATTTCCTGGGTTTGGTAACAAGGCAAAACGCGGCGTGGAGTTCCGCCACACAGCCCGCAATGTCTCAATTCGGCGGAAAGTAGAGAACGGAGTGTCTTAACACTAGGTTCCCTCTGCCTACCCTGCTATATGCGGGATACAGCGTGATATGTATGTATGTAAGTAAAAAAAAACTTTTTGGAGTATATTAGTTGAAGTCAGTTTTCTTTTTTGTTAAAATTTTAATTATTTCAATTTTCAATCCATAGTGATCACATACACATTATCAAACACTCCAAGACTACGCCACAATGGCGTCTATTTAATTAAATTAACCAGTATTATAAATAATTGTATCAATAATTCTAAAATATATCAGCTACATCTCTACTAAAAGTGATATTTACAATTTAACCTAATTAACACGTCTTTTACAATTCAAACAATCGAATTCAAGAACTAGTCAAGGTTGTTAAATGTTAATAGTTCAGATTTATTAAGGTGATTTGTAGATCTGTTTTTCTAAGAGACATAATTTTTCTTTTATTTAATAATTACGATGTTACATGGCGTAACTTAACACCGCACTTTGACTAAATATATTTACGTATACCCGTTACGCTATATCCCATATAACTAAGTGAAACAAAACCTAGTATCAATACATTCCGTTATCCACTTACCCTCTTGGCGGAGCACAACGTCGCAATTTGTATATATAATAATATTTTTTTTAGCTTCACGCTGTATCCCGCATATAGCAGGGTAGACAGAGGGAACCTAAGAACCAAGTGTTAAGACACTCCGTTCCCCACTTTCCACCGAATTGAGGCATTGCGTGCTGAGTGTCGGAACTCAACGCCGCACTTTGCCTTGTTACCAAACCCAGGAAATGAATATACTAAACATAAATAAAAATTAAAAGTTTTAAGTATTAGTTATTCCCCCTTTTGAACATTGAACTTACAACCATTCACAGCGACTGTTAAATAAAACAGCACTGAGCTACGATAGCCTCATATATCTAAGTGAACTTAGAGAAAAACTATTTTAAAATTGCCTCAAAATTAGAACCTATGACCATCGTTCAAACTTTTTCCAAAGAACTACTACGGCATTTAGCATCATGTTTTTTTTGGTTTAGAATGATTTATTTAACATCATTCTAAACCAAAATTCTAATTTTACAGTCAAATTATTATCTACGGTATAACTACTCTCTGTGACAGCTGAAGCGTTACGTAGTAGAATATTGAACAGTGGCTAAACAAGCCACTATTAAATTCGGGTCCAATATTAAATCGATATCGATATACATATGTATATTATTAACGCCTGTCGTGGCGCAGAGGCACCAGCGTGCGACTGTAAATGCGACAGGTTGTGGGTTCGATTCCCACTCCAGGAAATGTAAAATTTAGTATTTTCATTTCTTGGGTTTGGTAACAAGGCAAAGCTCGGCGTAGAGTTCCGCTATTCAACACGCAATGCCTCAATTCGGCGGAAAGTGGGGAACGGAATTGTTGAAAGAGAATGGAGTGTCTTAGCACTAGGTTCTCTGGTTCCTTCTGCCTATCCTGCTATATGCGGGATACAGCGTGAGGTTAAAAAAAAAAAAGAATATGTATATTCATATATTAACTTCACGCTTTATACCGCATAGCAGGGTAGTCAGAGTGAACCCAGTGTCAAGACACTCCGTTCACCACTTTGAGCCCGAAGGCGAGACTTAGCATGTTAAGCGTAGAAACTTAACGCCGCGCTTTGTATTGTCAAAATGAAAATAATTAAAATATAATAATTTCCCCGAGAGGGAATCGAACCCACAAAAAGCTGCGGCTGCTCCCAACTCTAACGTTACTGAGTAAGTGACAGATAGCTGAAATTTTGCATGTAAATAACTTTAGGAACGGAAATAGATATTATATTTTATATTTTATTAACTGAATTCTTTTAACTTTTATATGATAGCGATACGACAGTTTTTCTGATATGGCTCCATTTTAATTTATTCTATTAGTAGTGTTTAAGATATTCACAATAATTGTAATTTATACTGCATGCAAACATAATTGCGTTGCTTTTTAAGTCGCAAAACTCAAATATCATTCCACAGAACTGAAATCGAACCCACAACCTATCGCGTTTATAGCCAAAATCTGTCCCACCGCGCCGCTATGGCCACTAAATAATAACAAATATGTATAAAATTACAATATATGTAATTATATACGTTGAAAATTTTGTTCAAGTTGTTTATACCTTCACAGTTTACTATTACGCTTTTTCTTAACACAACTAGAAATGGAAAAAAAATAAAATTTTCCCGAAATAAGAATCGAAGCCACAACCAGTCATGTCGCGACACAATCGGACATTGTGCCACTGCGCTCTGATAGCCTCTCTCTTTAACAACTTATGCTATAAAAAAAACTATATTAACTAAAAACCTATTCCAACCTCAAAACATTAGACAATCAATTATTGTATATACATATATAATTCTCATATATAACAGGAATCCGTCCAAATCTACATATAAGCTTTCGGGAATAATAATTATTATAAATCAATTATTTTGACAAAGCGATATTATTGTTAGAATGTATCTATTGTATTTCATTTCGAAGGTTGAACTCATTTTAGTGAGGTTTTATTTTCCATCGTGTCGCAGAGACAGTTTTTTTTTATGGATAACGGATGGCAAACGAATAGAAGGACCTGATGGTAAGTGGTTACCTTCGCTCAAGTAATGAAAATATTAAATAATATTTAGTATTTTCATTTCCTGACTCGGGTAACATGACAATGTTACCCGAAATGACGTTGAGTTCCGCCACTCATCACGGGAACGGAACGGGGAACGGAAACGTTAGAGAACAGAGTGTCTTAACACTAGGTTCTCTTGTTCCCTCTGACTACGCTGCCATGTGCGGGATAAAGCGTTAAAAAAAGAGAATATTTCGAGTTCAAAGAGCAGGTGAGAAACTTGAGTTTCGTCACTCAATACGCAATTTCTCGAGATTGTACGGAATGAGGAGAACGGAGTGTCTTAACACTAGTGTCTGTCTCACTAAACTACCATGCTAGATAGACTGTGAAGCTGCCTTTTATAAAGGCTTAGTTTTTTTCTTATACACCGTCCTAAGAGGATATTCTGAGTTCAAAGGGCAGGTGAGAGAATTAATTATCCCTCAAACGTAAAGCTCCAAAGCTTTTTGCAATCACTTTGTGAGATATTCATTGAAGCTTAATATAAAATCGTTGAACATACACTTAAAAATCACTTAATAGTGAATGTATGGTTTTATATAGGTATGTAAGGATTCCTTTTTGTTCGCAAAACTGAGAGAGGGTTCTAAAAATTTTATATAAAAAATATTGAATGATAAGCAATGAAATAATTAAGATTTTACCAAACAAAAAAAAACAGAATTCAAGGAAAACGTTGATACTATAAAGTAAAATTATTACGAATAACTCATGAACTATTTGTTTGTTAAACTAAATTTAAATTGATTGATTTATCCAGAAAAAAGTTTTGCTGTATGTAACACACATAACAATAACAATACAGTCGATATACCTTCTCCTTTTTTTGAAGTAGGTTGAAAAAATAATAATATATTTTTAATTTATTTTTTTTTAACTTCACGCTGTATCCCGCATATAGTAGGGTAGGCAGAGGGGACCAGAGAACCTAGTGTTAAGACACTCCATTCTCTTTCAACAATTCCGTTCCCCACTTTCCGCCGAATTAATGTATTGCGTGTTGAGTGGCGGAACTCAACGCTCAACTTTACCTTGTTTCCAAGCCCAAGAAATGAAAATATTAAACTTACATCTCCTGGAGCGGGAACGAATCGAACCCACAACCTGTCTCGTTTACAGTCGCACGCTTGTGCCTCTTCGCCTCAACAGGCGCCAAATTTAAATATTTTAATATTCATTCCTCAAAATCACTAATACAAATTTACAAGAGAGCCAGTTAAAGATTCCTAAGATTGCAATTTTTTCAATGTTCAAAGAAATTATTATTGTCAAGCTTTTTAGAAAACGTATGAAATTTATGGAACGAAATTGTTGAAAGAGAACGGACTCTTTTAACACTAGGTTCTCCGGTTCACTCTGGCTACCCTGCTATATGCGGGATACAGCGTGAAGCTAAAAGAAATATATATGAGCGCAGCGGGACTCGAACTCGGGCCTCTTGACTCCAAGCCCCAAGCGTTCTGACCGCTAAATCATGCGTTATAATGAGTTATGTCGAAATTCTTATACGAATTAATTTTCTTACTCTCCAGGAAATGGAATTTTTTCCATTTTCTGGGTTTGGTAACAAGGCAAAAGCGCGTCTCTGAGTTCCGCCACTCAGCACGCAATGCCTCAACTCGGTGGAAAGTGGGGAACAAAGTGTTTCAACACTAATTTCCCTCTGTCTACTCTGCTATATGCGGAATACAGCGCGAAGCTATGTATGTATGTATAACATCTTAAGAACTTTTGAATGATTTTCCTGCCATGTTATGTTTTTGCATTGCATCGATGTGGTAATATAGGCTAAAGCTTAAAGTTGACAATCGTGGTAAATTATTTATTTATATGAGGATTACATACATATGTACATGTTTTGTTCGAGATAAGCTTTTAGTTCCCTTCAAAGCTTTATAGAGCTTTTCGCACACTATGTTATAAATCTTAAGGACATCGTAGCGCAGTGAGACAATATTTGATTGTCAGTTCCATTGATTGTGAGTTTGATTCCGTCTAGGGATAAGATTATATTTTAATAATTTTCATTTCCCCGCTCTGGTGAGAAGGACGTTCCGCCATTCTACAAGCAATGTTTTGATTTCTGGCGGAAAACGGTGAACGGAGTATCTTGGCTATAGGTTCTCACTGACTAACCTGCTATTCTGGATAAAATAGTGTAGGATCAAAGCGAACTTAGGAGAACATTGTGTTAGGATAATCCGTTCTCCACTTTTCGCACGAAAACATGACATTGACTATTGAATGACGGAAATTAACGTCGCGCTTTAAAAAATGAAAATAATTTTAAACTAAAAAATAATTCGGACGTCTGTCGTGACGCAGAGGCACAAGCGTGCGACTGTAAACGCAACATATTGTGGGTTCGATTCCCACTTCAGGCAATGTAGAAGTTTAGTATTTTCATTTCCTGGGTTTATTACAAGGCAAAACGTGGCGTTGAGTTCCGCCACTCAGCACACAATGCCTCAATTCGGTGGAAAATGGGGAACGGAGTGTTTTAACTCTGGGTTGTCAGGTTTCCTCTGCCTACCCTGCTATATGTGGGATACAGCGTGAAGCTAAAAAAAATTCGAACCCACTACAAAATAAACAATAATATATATAACATATCATCATCACTTACACAAATGGTACAGAACGTAGTGTTCTGTCACTAGAAAATCATCTCTTTCAAGTTCACTCAGATAGTTTCAAAGGTGCTTGCGTTTGAAGGAAGCATTTAGGTCACATCACTCCAAAGCGTATCCATTCGTATCGCGTTTTACACTGAAAATATCATCTATCCTATGAATATATTTACATAATAATTTTAGATGTTTTCTTTTACTATATGGAATATATATGGATAATATATATATGGAATATGATTTTTTATTAAGACTATTGTCCCCATACATACGTTAATAACGCATTACGTAGTGATGTATATGTCACCTTGTATAAACATGGATGTCATACCATGGTAGTGTGTTTTTTTTTTATTGATAACGGACGGCAAGCGAGCAGAAGGACCACCTGATGGTAAGTGGTTACCTTCGCCCATAGACATCTACAACACCAGAGATGTTGTAGATGCGTTGCCAACCTAGAGGATACTGATGGAAGGGGGACAATGTAGTAGTCCACTATCAGAACCACCACATTTTGGGGAAAGGATGGATGGGAAAGAGGAAAATCTGTCTTACATGCCATCGAACCGGAACACATCATTAGATATTTGGCGGTTCGTCTTTGACATGATAGTGGTCGCGAGCCAGTCGGAGGACGAACCTCCTACCACCTAACAAAAGTAGTGTAGTAACACTTGTTTTATTAATTTAATATACTTTTTATGCATTATTTAAAAAATATATTAGTATTCTTCATTCTTTCTCTATAAGTGTCCCAAGTATCATGCTCCTCCGTCAGCGTAATTTTCGTTAAAAGAGATCCAAAGTTTTTGCTTCACGCATTTATATAGAGATTTTAACAAATGAAGAAAATATACCGGAAAAAAAAGCACTAAAAATGACCTATTACGAACACGCATAAAAATTAATGAGAATTAAGAACCTCCTTTTTTTGAAGTCAGTTAAAAAATCTAAAAATACACTACTGAAATATTATTGACGAAATTACGAACAATATTATTGCCTAATATCAGAAAATGTTGCTTTAATTTACAACCTTATACCATATTAATATTAAAATATTGGAACGGAGTGTCTTAACACTAGGTTCCCTCTGCCTACCCTCCTATATGCGGGATACAGCGTGAAGCTATGTATGTATGTATATTAAAATTTCCAATTCTCTTTTCCCGCCTTTTTTGAAATATATACAGGCCAAGGATTTTTTTTTTTTTATATAAACTTTCCTCTGAATGTATATCGAACTCAGAACTATCGTCTACAGTCACATACTCTCCAACTGCGATACTATAGTATAAGCTATGTTTTCTTAGGACTGCCCTACGGCTTCCTAGTTTCAATGTTCATTTACGTTTATTTTGTTTTAACATTAATTATAATTAATGTTATTTAAGTTAAACTCCACTTAAAATAGTAACGTACAAATACATTTTTTTTAGCCTCACGCTGTATCCCGTATATAACAGGGTAGGCAGAGGAAAACAGAGAACCTAGTGTTATGACACTCCGCTTCCCACTTTCCGCTGAAATGAGGCATTGCGTGCTGAGTGGCGAAACTCAACGCCGCGCTTATTCCCAAACCCAGGAAACGATAATACTGAACATTTACATTGCCTAGAGTGGGAATCGAACCGACAACCTGTCGCGTTTACAGTAGCACGCTTGTGCCTCTGTGCCACGACATTGTATAAACGTTATTTTAATTTTTATACATTAGCGTATTTTTTATAAAACTTCACGATTCACGTATATCATGTAAGCAAAGAGAGCCTAGTGTCAACACACTCCGTATTTGCCATTATCGCATAATGTCTCAAAAATAGACAGCAAGCGGAATAACTCACCTTTAGTTACTATCTGTCTATACATGTTATAATAAATACCTAAAAATAAAGAAGAAGAAAAATTTAATTTATATTTTGCTGGTCGGTAATAAAAATGAAAAGAATAGAATTTTAAAACAGTATATAGAAACGTGTGAACGTTAGTAACTGAAAACACAAAGCCTCTG
Source organism: Philaethria dido (assembly GCA_033558755.1). Taxonomy (NCBI): domain Eukaryota; kingdom Metazoa; phylum Arthropoda; class Insecta; order Lepidoptera; family Nymphalidae; genus Philaethria; species Philaethria dido. The sequence goes on along the minus strand of JAKGSA010000982.1, from coordinate 18,744 downwards.
GGCGGTCCTAAACAAACACTGCTTGGACTAAGGGAAAGTACTTTATTTGCATTACATATTATGTTCCAGTGGATATATTTAAATTTAATATATAAGTGGGGAACGGAATTGTTGAAAGAGAATGGAGTGTCTTAACACTAGATTCTCGGGTTCTCTCCACCTACCCTGCTATGTGGAAGATGCAGCGTGAAGTTAAAATATATATACATATATATATATAAATTACTTTGTTCAAACAAAGCGCGGCGTTGAGTTCCGCCACTTAACACATAATATCTCGAATTTGGGAAGAAACATACAGAGTGTCTAGACACTAGTTTTTCTCTAACTATCCTGCTGTGCAAAACAGATAATATTCAATATTGTGGTGTCTTTCCCTCCTTATTTTACTGGTAAATATGATCATTATTCATAAAAAAATTATTAATATTACGTAACTATATAATAAAATATATTTTTTTTTTCACCTTCAAATTTGACAGACATTGCGTGTTAAGTGGCGGACTCCACACGTTTCTCACGGGAAATGAAAATAACATATATATAATCATTCCTGAGAGTGGGAACCCACAACAGTGGCGAGGCGTTCATACAACACGGTTCCCACAAAAAAGGTCGCTAAGAAAATTTGGACTTAAAATTGTGATTGATTTTGCAAGATCAAGAAAGGTGGAGAGCTAAAAAGTGGTCGCCAGGAAATTATTGGACATAAAATTGCAAAAAAACAAGCTACATCTTAAATATCTAAAAAAGAAAGCTCATCGCCAAAACTCTATAGTATATTTACTAAATGCCTTCACATGCTATACCGGTTTCCCTAAATATACCGGCTTCTCTAAAAATTACCGGCTTCCCTAAATATATGTACCGCCACGATGGATAATATTGTAGTATATAAATGTGGGATGGAAATAATAGGCTCTGGGAATAAAATATTGTTTTTATTTCTTACTTTCAGCTACACCTTACTCAACGCTTACACCTCTTCTTTAACAGCCCCGCCATTACAGTTTTGCCGCCATATATATTTTGCAACAACCAATCACACGCTCTTAAGAACTTACGTTCCTTTACATGAACAAAATTTTAAACATTAGTCAATAATAAATTTAAATCCTACATAAATATATGTACATATATAGCATTCGAATGAATATTACTGTCCATACAAACAGTACAATAAATAGAACCTCCATTATAACAACAATATGAGTTTATCAAAGCATAATCCTACTCATAGAGTTAATAACTACTGAATAAAGCTACCAAATTGCTTATAAGCTATATTCGTATATGCACTTCCTTATATGTGACATGTAAATAACATTATAGGAAAAACATTATATTGTTTATTGTACTTAAAATATATGAGAAAAAGCAAGTACATTTTTTAGTTGACAAAGGTGGACTTATCCCTGAAAGAGATCTCTTCCAGTCATGCTGTGGAAGTGGATAAGTATGTTACAGGCGGGATGAAAGCACAAAAAAGAAAAAAAGCAAACAATAATAAAAAAATAGACATCCAATAGAATATATGTAAACATAATAAATATATAATATACCATACCTACATACATAAATATACACATTTTTTTTATTTTTTTTTTTATTGATAACGGACGGCAAACGAGCAGAAGGACCACCTGATGGTAAGTGGTTACCTTCGGCCATAGACATCTACAACACCAGAGATGTTGTAGATGCGTTGCCAACCTAGAGGATACTGATGGAAGGGGGGACAATGTAGTAGTCCACTATCAGAACCACCACATTTTGGGGAAAGGATCGATGGGAAAGGGGAAAATCTGGCTTACATGCCATCGAACCGGAACACATCATTAGATATTTGGCGGTTCGTCTTTGACATGATAGTGGTCGCGAGCCAGTCGGAGGACATATACAAAAATATAAAAAAATACATAAATAGACTATACAAATATATATTCATAATTTATATATAATAAATATATATACACATATATATAAAACAATTGAATACGATCGTTTTACTTATAATATTAGTCTTAGGTCACTGAAAATTGTTACAAGTTGTGATTAAATGCTGTTTCAGAAGAATAATAACAATACTTTATTATACAAAAAGAAGCCGTCACAGTACAGTGGATCAGTGTCTAAATGTTAATTAGTTGTGGATTCGATTATCACTTGGGAGAAGGAGAACAATTATCTATATATAAATACGTGAAGTAAAAATGTTGGATCCCTTTTTAAGAAAATTACGCGGACGGCGGAACATGAAACTTGGCACACTTATATTTTATATAGAGGAGGAGTGCAGAATGCTATATTTTTTTTAAATAATACATATAAAGTATATTAAATTAATAAAATAAATATTACACACACTACCATGGTTTGACATTCACGTTTATATAAAGTTACATGTATACATTGCTAAAGACAACGCGTTGTTAACGCGTCATCGGGGCTACCAGTTTAAATAAAACAGTGACATACTTTATCCCCCCCTACAGCAGAATAGTCAAAGTGAACTTAGTGTAAAAACACTCCGTTCCTTTTTCCTTCTTCTCTGCTAACCATGAACGTGACTTCCAATATAATGTACTAAAAATAACTCAAAGTAATACTCACCACTACGGTAATACTACCACGTCTGAAGCACTAGCTATCTTATAAAAAAATAAACAAAATTGGTTCATCTTGAAAAAGCTGGTAGCTTCCGTTAGAACTGACACGACTGACACCTTTGTAAATTGACGATTCGAAAGTGCTTGTAATAGCCTACTTGAATAAAAAATATTTTGATTTTGATTTTGAAAAATCAAAATATTCTTTCTTTAAATTAAATAACACAAAAAATATTGTCGAATTAAAAAACCTTTTATTTTAGTCTGTTAAAAATCTGTTTTTCTCATAGAGATCAGTCTTTTTAATCTCCAAAGAGCTTACACGCCAATTTTCTACTTTCCACGCGTTTCTTCACATATCCGCGTATACCGGCTATAACGCGTTTATTCATATATAACGTGATAAAAGAGAGAACCTAGTGTAAAAAGTCTCTGTTTTTTACTTTTGGTCTAACACAAAGCCACACTTTGTCCAAGATGACCGGGAAAACGAAATATATATATATATATATATATATATATATATATATATATTATAATTCATTACATACACATTTGTAAACATTTTGTGTTGTTCAGCCAATCTATTTTTTTAATATATAAACATCCGCCGGGAATCGAACGCACAACCATGTTACATAAAATGACACCATACAGACAATATTCAATATTTATGTTATTACAGCAACATTCAGCTCGCAAATGGCGTTACAAAGAGGTTTCTGTGTCGATAGCAAATTGATTACATTACTCAAGACAATATCGAGTCGATGAGGAATTGTGCCTTGACCTGTTGCTATTTTCTTTTATTTTGCCATTTCCTTGCTCTGGTAGGATATAGTGTGGCGTTTAGTTCCGAATTAGAAAGTGTGGGATAGTATTGAAAGCATGGGGACCCACTGGAGGGCATGCATGAAGAGGTTAATGACTGTGGACGAGGTGGTATGCAGGGGTGGTATACCGTAGTGTTCGGCGCTCCGTTCTCTCTGATTACCCCGCTAGGGATAAAGTGTCAAGTTAGGTAGGTAGGGAATCGTATTTGACACTAAATTCTTCCTGTCTAACCTGCTATGCTGGAAATTGGTTATTCCTATCTATTTTTTTTTATTTTCAGCCGACTTAAAAATATGGAGGTTCTCAATTTGTTTGTATTTTTTAATGTGTCATGCATAATTTTTTACTGGGTAAATCAATTTTGATGATTCTTGTGTTATATGATAGCTAATACTTCTGCTGTGGTCCAATTTGAGTTTAGTTAAGATCTGATAAATAGTTTTTGAGTTATTCGTAATAACCTGACTTTTTGGTGCATTTCATTTGAAGTCGACTTCCTTTTCTTTAATAAAATATTAATTATCTAATATGAAATTTAAATTAACAACAATAAAAAATATAACACAGATTAATGTACAATATTTTTTTTAATAAAAATGAAAAACGTAACAATTAAATTCAAATTTCCCCAGTCGGCAATAAACACTGGACGTATTGTCCTAGAGGGCCTTTAAAAGCTACCTTCGTAATTTTTGCAAATTGTTATTTATCTCTTTATTTATTACTTGATAGTTGTCGTTAGTGGCGGACGGAGTGTCTTGACACTAGGTGCACTGACTAAATTGCTATGCGGGCTGAAGCATGTAGCTTCTTTTTCTTTAACTTCACGCTGTATCCCGCACATGGCAGGGTAGGCAAAAGGAACCTGAAAACCGTTATCTCTTAACATTTCCGTTTCCCACTCTCCGACGAATTGTGGCATTGCGTGCTGAGTGGTGGAACTCAACGCCGTGCTTTGCCTTATTATTATATTATATTTATTATATTAGTGGTCAATTACAAAAAAACCTTATGAATTGTAGTCTATGTGTTATGAGTTGTAGTGTAATGTATAAGCTATGTTACAATAAAAAGACACCCATTACTCTGCTTTCCACCCGAGTTCGAGACGTTGAGTGTTGTTTGACAGAACTCAACGCCGCAAATTATCTCACCGGGGCCGAGAAATGAAAATTATACAAATCATTCTCGCGAGAGGTAAAAGAAAACACAACCAATCGCATATGCAGTTACACGCTGCGCCACTGTGCCACAATGGCCTAAAGTTTTAGATTTTTTTTAGCTTCACGCTGTATCCCGCATATAGCAGGGTAGTCAAATGGAACCTGAGAAGCCAGTGTTAAGACACTCTGTTCACCACTTTCCGCCGAATTGAGGTATTGCATGCTGAGTGGCGAAACTCAACGCCGCGCTATGCCTTACCAAGGAAATGAAAATACTAAACTTTTACATTTCCTGGAGTGGGAATCGAACCCACAGCCTGTCCCGATAACAGGCGTACGCGTGAGCCTCCACGCCACATGGCCTAAAGTTTTAGAGTTATGATTCAAGAAAAACATTTATCCATTCTCACAAATTTACGCACTTAAATTATTATTAATAAGAATACCAAGAAACTATTTCCTCTTATCAAAAAATATCATTCTATAAAAAAACATTGTATCACTGCTGAAATTGACAAAAAGCTAAGATAAACTTGAATCAAAGTCTTAATGAATGCATCGACTTTATAACCCATGGTTTCTTTGACTTCCAATAACCCTTTAAAACACCTATGTACAACCCTTTGCTTTCTATGAACCATCGAAGACTGTAATTAGTGAATGAAGATCGTACCTTAACAAATCAGAAGGGCTTTCTTGATTGATAAAAACGTGTACAGGACTCATATGAATGAAAAGCTCTGTTTATTTCGGTTTTTTTCAATAAAAAATTGCATTAAATTCATTATTGAGGTCATCGTGACGCAATGACATTATATCTAACACAATTGGTTGTGAATACGATTCCCATTTAGGGATAGGCAGAGGGAACCTAGTGTTAAGACGGAGTGTCTTACTTTCCGCAGAATTGTGTCATAACGTGCTGGGTGGCGGAACTCGACGCCGCGCTTTGCCTTGTTACCAAACCAAGGAAATTAAGTGGGAATCGAACGCACAACCTGTCGCGTTTTGTTTATTGTGCGACTGACACTTGTGCCTCCACGCCAGGACAGGAGTTAGGAGAATATATAAATTATTTTCTTTTGTTCAACCTGGTTGGACAAAGTGCGACGTTGGTCTACCGCAATCATTTTTGGGTGGAAAGCGGAAAGCGAAGTGTCTTATCACTAAGCTATCTTCAATTGTTCTGCTATACGGGTTAAGGATTTTTCCTTTATATATGGGTTGTAGTCTTTTTAGACTACAACCCATATATATAACCCCTTGCTTTCTATGAACCATCGAAGTTAATGAAGATCGTATTTTTACAAGTCAGAAGAGCTTACTTGTTTGATAAAAACGTCTACATACGAAGTACTTATATAGGGTGTCCCAAAATTAACGCAAGATTTGAATTAAATAGAAAATGCCATTTTAGTCTTTTAATAACGAATGAATAATGAATATAATAGCAAATGGCGGCAAAGTCAAATCTTGCGTTAATTTTGGGACAACCTTTACATACAGGACCCGATACGAAGAAAAATTGAATTGTTTTTCTTTTAGCTTTTTTTCATTTTTTTATTCATTTTTGGCGTCATTATGACACGGTGACACAAAATCTGACTGTAAAGCAAAGCGATTGGTCGTGGATACGATTCCCACTAAAGGAATTATTTAAATTAATATATATTTTTTGATTTTCCCTTTTGGTATCATAAAGCACGACTTTGGTCTGCCATTCAACACCGGATGTCTCAATTTTGGTCGGAAAATGGAACACAGCATATATTAACACTAACTTCTATCTTACTGACCTTGTTATACTGGAAAACGTATACCTAAAGCTAATAATAAGCGGGTAGGTATTTTTTTTATTTATTATTATCTGACGCCATCGTGATATAGTTAGAAAACCCCTCACTATATCCACTAGAGTTGTGACTTTGATCCTCAGTCGGATGAATAATTCAAATATTTAAAAGCAAAACCATAAATGCCTGTATAATATTAGTATATGTTTTTAGCAACTTCATACTTTACCCGTATAGCGGAATAATTAAAGAGAACCAAGTGTCTGGACACTTCGTTGTGTCACTCAGTTTCGCATGTAACGTGGCGGAACACCGAGCTTTTTCTTTTTTTTTTAAACATAGCTACCAAAAAAGTGGGAATCGAACCGCAAGCCGCAACCATTATATTCCAACTATCTACTTAAATAAAATTTCTATATATTCCAATCTCATATTTAGTTCAGTTAAAGAGTTCTGCTCGTTATATAAGACAGATCACGTGTTATGTGGTGCAACGCCGTGCTTAACATTCTTAAAGCATATCCTGAGTGGGTATCGAACCCGCGAACATCGTAGAAATTTTCAAATAATTGCTTCTTTTTTAACTTCACGCTACATCCCGCACATAGCAGGGAATAGGAGAGAGCAAACCTTAAGAACCTAATGTCACGACACTTCGTTCTCTTTAAGATTTCCAACCTTCACCTTCCGCCGAATTGAGGCATTGCTTGCTGAATGACGGAACTCACCGCCGCTCTTTGCTTTATTACCAGAGGGAAGAAATGAAAACACGAAATATTATTTAATATTTTCATTTCCTGAAGTGGGAATCGAGCCCACAACTCTCATGTACTTCGAGACACGAACCTCGGATAGTCTTGAGTCGGAACGGAAATGCCTCGCATAATTGAATACCGCACCTATATCTACGATGTGATATTGATTAAGGCGTGTTAATGAATGTGGTAGTGTTGATATTAAGGGGTACAGGTTCAATTCCGGCAAAAATCAAAATTTGAATACATTTCCTAGTAATTTTCTTGTTTTAAGTGTAAGATTTTAATGATATCAAAATGTGATTCTTAGATTCGTATAAGAAGAGATTTTTGGAGTGTTGTTTTGCCTTGATCAAGTATTTTATGACCTAAATAAAGAGGTATTAATAATAAATTACCAAGTGTATACAAGCTTCATGTGGTGTCATTCCGTTATTAGCTCCGGCATTTGGCGAAACTTAACGCTGCGTTTTGTACGCTCTTTTTATACCGAGCGATGACGTCATAAAAATTTGAATACATATAATCATTCTCTAAGTGGTTATCGAATTCACAACCATCGCGTTTATGGTCAAATACTGATCCACTGCATCACGATGGCCTTGAACGTCTAAGTTATAATAATATATTATATACATTGCCATTTTAAATACTGAACTACCAAAACAATATTTAAAAAGCTCTCATAAGCCCAAAACAAATGAAAAAGTCCAGAATCTTACGCGTTCTTTATAGTATTACGGTTAAGCATAGAAAATATATTACTCAAAGGCTTTTTCCATACAAAAATAGATTTACTTTTCCAAAACTTAATATTTATATCTTTCTTTTTTTAGCTTCACGCTGTATCCCGCATATAGTAGAGTAGGCAGAGGGAACCTGAGAACCTAGTGTTAAAACACTACATACATACATACATTGCTTCACGCTGTATCCCGCATATAGCAGGGTAGGCAGAAGGATCCTAGTGTTAAGACACTCCGTTCTACACTTTCCGCCGGTTGAGGCATTGCGTGCTGAGCGGCGGAACTCAACGACACTACTTATATCTCATGAGATTTATATCTGTTGTGGGTTCGATTCCCACTTGGGACATTTCCTCGATTTGAAAAGACAAAGCGCAGCATTCAGTTCTTCCACACAGCACGCAAGATCTTTAATAAAGGCGAAAAGCTTTCCGGGATCATTCTGGATTTTAACACTAGGTTCTTACTTTCCTACCATGCGGGATAAAGCATGAAACTGGTACTTATATATGTAAACCGCTTATCGCCCAAAAAGCAATACCCATTTAGTTTTAACAAAGCTTTTATAATTTTAGTTATAAGCTTTTATGGTTTTAGTGGTTTTAACTTCCAATTATTAAAATGTTACATTTATGTAAATTCGATATAGGTATACACTAAAAAGCTTTCTGTGAATCCCGGTACGTTATTTTTTTATAACCGATTTCAAAAACAAATAGGGATCCTCAATTTAATTGTATTTTTACCCGACTGTGATACAAGGGTTTTGTTTTACGCGCGTATCATGTATGTTTGTAATATTCTTTATTACCTCATATCTTCGAAACCCCTGGACCGATTTATATAATTGAGATGACGTTAGGCAGGTATTGATAATCCAAGTGTTCTTAGATATGTGACGTCACTTTTAATTGAATATGACGCCCTGTAGAGGAAATTACGTCATAAATAAAAACAAAAAAAATCATTGATGGGTACCGTGTAGGGTGTCAAATGAAAGGACTTAATTAGCACATTCTAAATATATAACATATAACTAGCTTTTATAGCTTACTTTATTTGTATTTGCTTCCTAAATTTCAAGAACTGGTTCAGTCGTGTTTTCTATTCTTTATAATTATGTGTGTTTTTTTTTTTGTCTTTTATATATTATTGTATTGTCTGGTCCTTTCTAAGTATGCATTAATTCGATATTTCAAAGTCGTTAAAAATCGCGTAGCGAAAGCGAAGGAAATCGTTAAAAATTAGATAAGTTCCTAAATGTTAATCAAATATAGCAACTAACTGTAAATAGGCGTTCGGCAAAATCAACTCGTTACTTAACGCTAAATTTGGTTAAAGCCGTCATGATTTGCGGAACGTGAATCTCTTTGATCTCACACGTCCCTTGAATGCCTTAACACTTGGCTACGTTTTTAAACTAACCTTCCACTAAAATAACCAGGTGCCATGCTTCACACTTTATACCGCATTGTAGGGTAGTCAGAGGGAATATAGTGTCCAGACACTCCGTTCGCTGTTTTATTTTTGAATTAGAACTTTGCTTGTTGATTAGCGGAACTCAACGCCACATTTTGTTTATCAGAGTGGAGAGATGACAACATTTTAATTTATATAAACATTATACATGTTTATATATATGTATAATATATATATATATATATATATAATACAAGAAAAGTGGGAGAACGGAGTGTCTTAACACTAAGTTCCCTCATTTATTACAGAATTCTCTACGAACTCTTAAAAGTATTCTTGTCAAAGAATTTTCCCATTTGTTAAAATAAAACTGTTTTCACACGGTCACTCCCCAAAGGTAGAGAAAAATGTCAAAATACTCCGTTCTCCGATTTTCCCCCAAATTCGAGATAATCCGTGAAAAGTGGCGAAAATTGACGCCATGCTTCTTATTACGCAAGAAAAGGCTGAAACAAAACAGAAAGAAATAGGAAAAAAATTTTTAGTAATTTCGTTTTTTTTTCACTTGTAAGCTACTTCCCACTTCCAATGGAGTTCAACCTTTACATATCTACATACCCTTCAGTAACATTCGATCCGTATCCGATATTCAGAAAACCCCTAAATTATCTGGCGGGTCGGTTCTTTGATCTTGTTTCAGTTACTGTAATATGTTGCTATACTGACAATTTTAGTTATTTTGCTTAGAGATTTATTAGTCTCCTGGAACTTATGTAGGATTTTTAATCTTTTTTAATGTATTTTTGTATTTAAATATACTATGGCATTATAACTAGTTGACCTGTGTTTTTTTTTTCCATTTCAGTATTTTTTTCTTCTATATAAACAATATAGCTTCACGCTGTATCACGCATATAGCAGGGTAGGCAGAGGGAACCTAGTGTTAAGACACTCCGTTCCCCACTTTCCGCCGAATGAAGGCATTGCTGAGTGGCGGATCTCAACACCGCGCTTTGCCTTGTTACCAAACCCAGGAAATGAAAAATTCTATTTCCTGGAGTGGGAATCGAACCCACAACCTATCGCGTTTACAGTCGCAGTACATATAAACAATATATGTATTTATATTTATTGCTCTTTTACTTTCCCGTAAGGATTTCGGGAATTATTTTCTTGCTCCTCTAGAGTGATCAACGAACTGAAGCTAAAATCTGATTTTAGCGTTTTACGACCAGTAGTTCCGGATATGCATTGCGTTCTGTCAGTCACTCAGTACTGCAAGCGTTTAAATGGGAAAATTAGTGTGAATTGATGGGTCAATAAATATTAAAGATAACTTTATATGCGATAGCAGAATAATCAGAGAAATCCTAGAGACAAGACACTCCATTCTTTACTCACCGGTAGAAATCGAGACATTGCGCGTTGATTCAGGAAATACAACACCACACTTTATCTTACCAGAGCAGGGAAATGAAAATAATTTACATATAACCATTGCACAGAGTGAGAATCGAACCCACTACCATGCATTTACAGTCAGACGCTGTCACATTTCACCAATATGGCCTAAAAGATAACTTTATATACACTTGTTAATATTAAAGCAAACAATTCAAATATAACATAATTTCTCATCGTGTCAGACTCCTCAGCTACATAAGGGCTATTACGCACAATCGACTGGTCGTAACGCCTGTCGTGGCGCAGAGGCACAAGCGTGCAGCGTGTAAACACGACAGGTTGTGGGTTCGATTCCCACTCTAAGAAATGTTAGTATTTTCATTTCCTGGGTTTGGTAACAAGGCAAGGCGCGGCGTTGAGTTCCGCCACTCAACACGCAATGCCTCAATTTGGCGGAAAGTGGGGAACGGAATTGTTGTAAGAGAACGGAGTGTCTTTACACTAGATTCTCAGGTTCCCTCTGCCTACCCTGCTATATGCGGGATAATATATGCGTTTGCAATTGCAATGCAATTCTTCCTCTTTCGTTTTATTTTATATATCTTTTTAATTATAAAATAATATATGTAATAAGTAATGTTCAACAATTTTAACAATTTTAATGTTAACAATTGCTTTGCTTGGTCTTCTGGATCTTATTACACACACTGGTCGCCGGCAACGCGGTAGACTGATTGTTGGCAACTTGATCTACAGCCACTGTGACTTATTATAGTTTAAACAGATACTTACGTGTCGTCGTACTTGGTCGTCAGACGCCGTCAGTCGCCTGGGTAACTCGATGACTCGCCGCTTAGTCGCACAAGGAACTGCCGGTCGCTGACGACCTTAAGAAGTACGGCTTCTAACGGAAGCAGCTGTCATAACGACCAGATATCACTCACAAAATGACTAAGTCTTTCGGCACTAAGAAATATATCAGAAATAGAATCCCGTAAACGTATTTGGGATTTCCCGAGTAACGAATATACTAATCGTAGTAATAATATACTTATAATACGCTCGATAAGGTCTTCTGCAGGCAAGCACGAAAACTTGCGACAAAATATTCGTATCGTTATCGAAAGAATTTGTATGGGAATTGAAAAGCGTCCCTACCGTGCGTATGAGGAACTAAAGTTGTCCCATACAAAATGCTTGTCCCAATTGCCTATGTATTGGTCGCCGTCGATCAACTTGCCGGCAAGACGATAGTGCGTAATAGCTCTAAGTAAATGAAGCATCAGAACGGTTTTCACAACTAACTCACGCAACGCGTTTGATTAACTTCATTACATGAAACGAGGAAATTGTTCTATTATTTCGTTCTTATAAAATTATAAATTCTATTATGTTAAGACCTGAATGAAGCTTAAGGATAGAAATAGAATATATCAATTTAAGTTATGCTCTTTTATTCTAATGCCCATATAAGGGATAGAGGTAAACTTTTTTTTTAGTTTCACGCTGTATCCCGCACATAGCAGGGTAGGCACAGGGAACCTGAGAACCAAATGCTAACACTCCGTTCTCTTTTTAACATTTCGGTTCCCAACTTTCCGCCGAATTGAGGTATTGCGTGTTGCTTGGCGGAACTCAACGCGGCGCTGTGCCTTGACATCAGAGTGAGGAAATGAAAATATTAAATATGATTTAAAATTTTCATTTCCGGGAGTGGGAATCGAACCCACAACCTGTCGTTAACTAAATTTAAGTTGGGCCACATCTTTATAAGATCATCAAAACTGATTCACTCAGTAAAAAATATATACAACAAAAAACATAACCGAATCTCTTTTTTCTGAAAGTCGGTTAAAAATTATAACAAATCATAATTAAATAAATCCCTAAATGAATCGCAATGCAAACAATAACGGTCATTGTGAACACAAAGTTGTAATTTGTTTGTAAAACTTTGTTCTTTGGTTTGCAAATCACTTGATTCGCTTAAAATGGTAATCACTTTATATTTGTAACGCTAAATCAATATTTAATTTATTTATTTTTTTTTATGGATACCGGATGGCAAACGAGCAGAAGGACCGCCTGATGGTAAGTGGTTACCTTCGCCCATGAACATCTACAACACAAGAGATGTACTAGATGCGTTGCCAACCTAGAGGATACAGATGGAAAGGGAGGACAATGTAGTAGTCCGCTATCGGAACCACCACATTTTGGGGAAAGGATGGGTGGGAAAGGGGAAAACCTGGCTTACATGCCATCGAACCGGAACACATCATAAGATATTTGGCGGTTCGTCTTTGACATGATAGTGGTCGCGAGCCAGACGGAGGACGAACCTCCTACCACCAAACAAAATATATTATATTTAAATTGAATTTGAATTCAGTTTTAACAATGTTACTGGCCGCCGTCCAACCGCACTGAGTTCAGTGTATTTAACAGTACTTAGTTAGTATTGAAAAGTAAATTAAGGGAGGTATGTGGAAATCTCTCCCCTCAATACATTTATGAATATGTTAGGAAAAACATTAATAATTTTACCAAAATTGGCGATGTGCATAGCATTAATACAAGAAATAGGCTTAAACTTGTTGCGCCTTTAACACGTCTGCATCGAGCCCGTAATTCTTTTAAGGGACAATGTGTACGCTTTTACAATAGGATCCCAGAAAACGTCCAAAAATGTTCTATATCACAATTTAAAAAAGTTGTGAAAAGACGTTTGTGTGTTAAAGGTTATTACTTTATTAATGATTTTATAATTGATAACACGCCTTGGGGATGAAATGCTCGCTCCAATCTATTTCAAAGGTATCATTGTCACTAAAAATAATTGTAAAGTATTTATTAGTGAAAATGATACCTGCATAATTTTATAAATCAACCTTAAACAACAAATATCATGTATTCATTTTGCATCAAGAAAAGGGAAAAGACTTATTCCCATAATATTTCAAATATTTTATTATTTAGATTATTTTAAAATAGTACAAGTAGTTAGTTCATATGTATAAATATTATATTTAAATATGAATAAAAAAAATCAATCCACTTTCATGAAAAGAAATTTAACATTTCTATATTTATAATATATGTAAATTTAGGTTTCAACAATTTAACGGACGTCGTCCAACCCTAGAAACGCCATGAGTCTTCGCTAAAGTATAACAACTACTTGGTTAAAGTATTGAATAGTAGATTGGGGCGTAGATATGGCGAATATAGATATTTTGAAATGATTACTAACAGTTACTTGACCACTCTCTGATGAGGTCATCGTGGTGCAGGGACAGCATCCAGACTCAAAATGCAATTAGTTGGTGGGTTCAGTTTCCATTCTGTGTGAAGATTATATCTGGCAAGGAGCAAAATGCGTGAAGCAAAATTAGGCGAACGGAGGACCATGTAATCCAAGTAATAATCTCTAGCTGAGATAGAGAGCGAAAAAGAATGTGCTAATATTTTTTCTTTTTAAATAATGCATTAAAAGCATATCAAACAATAAAATGTAAATGCTGTATTAATGTATCACCACCATGGCGCTCTTGACATCCATTTTTAAGCTAGTATAAAGTGATCTGCAAGATTACTAAAGATGCAACGGTTGTTGGCTGACTTTTCTTCAAGCTTAATTTATTACTTTCATATCTCCGCCTCCAAGTGACACAAAGCTCAAAGTTTGAGATCCACCATTAAATCATATAATATATCACATGAATCTTCGGTAGGCTTAAAGAAAGAGTGGTTCATAATTTTCTTGTAATGTTTAATTTCCAATAATCCTTATAGAACTTTTAAATGTAAATCAAATAAACAAAAATTTAATACAAAAAATACTCATGTAAGCAGTTAAAAATTTAAATCCCAGATTTAAGACTTGCTTCAAATCAATTCAGGAAATTACAAAATCACCAACACCCTTCTCATCGTATTATGTCGTCTCATTAGCGAGAGTGGCTTAGAATACCGAGTATCGCATTTTCATCATTTAAAGATACGCTTGATTAAAATAAAACACCTTTTCTTATATTATTTTGTTTACATGAAAAAAGCAATTTTAAATAAATGCACTAAACATATATTTTTTTAACTCACGCTGTATCCTGTATTATGGGTAGCGCAGAGGGCAAATCAGACAATCTAGTGTTAAGACACTCCATTCTCTTGCTGAACATTTCAGTTCCCCCACTTTCTGCCACCAGGCATTGCGTGTTGAGTGGCGGAACCAACGCCGCGCTTTGCCTTGTTACCAAACCTAAGAAATGAAAATGCCAATTCTTTACATTACTCTGAGTGGAATTTATGTTAATCAATAATGACTTAGAAAACGTGAAAACATGTCAATACCAAATATTTTATTATAACATTAAAGTTATTTCACCATGCATGGTGAAAACTATTGCCGAAACCTGTTATCCAAAGGAGTACAAAAAATGCTGGCATGTACAAAAACAGAATACCTATCAATGTTCGCTATTCCATCTGGTGATGAGGTAAAAAGGTCGCGAGAGCTGTGAAGGGCTCCGAGGGTTTCATATCGCAATCGAAAATAGATTGCTGAAAGTTTTATCGAAAGAAAGGAAGTATGTACTGCCGTAAGTGAGTACTTTATCGAAGATGGGGTAATGGAATAGTTTGATATGTGGCTTTGACCGATTTCAAAAATCTGAGCTTTGCTGGACTTTTCGTTTTCGAGTGTTTTTACTGTATAACTCTTTAGTATAAACCAATTTTTACGATTCCTCTTTATATAATAGATAATAAAACGCCTGTTGTGGCGCAGAGGCACAAGCAAGTGCGGACCGTAAACGCGGGACAGTGTCAGGATTCAATTCTGCACCCAGAAAATGTAAGTTTAATATTTTCATTTCCTGGTTATTTGGTAACAAGGCAAAGTGCGGTGTTGAGTTTCACCACTCAGCCTGCAAATGCCTTAATTTGGCGGTACTTAAGGAACGGAAAGTTAAAAGAGAACAAAGTGTCTTAACACTAGGTTCCCTGGTTCCTCTGCCAACCTGCTATGTAATGAGATATAAAGCGTGAAGCCATAAAAAATATCGAACATATTTTCTAGTAAAGATCCTCCATCAGTCGCTGTCAATCACAAGATATAAATTAATGTGTTAGCTGCAAACTTTCTTTCTGTGCCATTTTGTCAGTTACAGAGTAATGAGCAGTATTACATTGAGAGGTAAAATAAACAAAAACTGTATGTAACTTTGTGGATAGTTCTTACAGGATTTGGAAGAATCTGTCCTAATCGCTTTAAGTTACTTGTTTATTTTACGATGGAACAATTGAGGGTGTAATAACATACATACATACGTAGTTTCACGCTGTATCCCGCATATAGCAGGGTAGGCAGAGGCAACTCGCGTTAAGATACTCCGCCCCCACTTTCCGCCGAAATTTGAGGCATTGCGTGTTGAGTGGCGAACTCAACACACTGCGCTTTGCCTTTTAAGCATCAAATCCAGGAAAATGTGGAAATCTGCCTCGCCTCCCTGGAGTGGGAATCGAACCCACAACCTGTCGCGTTTATGTGTCGCACGCTTGTGGCTCTGCACCAATACAGGCTTCCAGTTAAACAAATAAAAGTGAATTTCTTTAAATCGTTCATAGATCTTATTGAACATTTAACGTAGGTTTTTCCCTATAATCCACACACAATGTGCTGTAATGACAGACAGATTAAGACCTCGACCTACTTAACGTGATTACACACATTACTAAAGAACCTCGCCCATAAGCGCGTTTTGAATGTATGAACCGACCAGGAAGAACAAATATTTTTACTAAAGAGCGCAATTTAAAAAAGAACCCAAATATGAAAAGAATACTTCTACAACAGAATTAGTACGCCTTCTCTAAACATTAGTGTCCCCGTTAACGAGACAGGCCGTGTGTTCGATTTCCACCCAGGAAATGTAAAAAGTTTAGGTCAACATTTCCTGGGTTTAGTAGCAAAGCGCAAAGCGTGGCGTTGAGTTCCACCACTCAGCACGCAAAAGCCCAATCTTCGGCGGGAAAAGGGGGAACGGGGTGTCTTAACAATCTTAACACCAGTTCTCAGCTTCCGCCTGTACCCCCAACACAGTGCCGTGGGATGAGTAACTGTGCTAAAAAAAAAGAAGCTAATTTTCACTTCCAAAATAAGGGTTCTCGAATTAAAAACCCCATTTTTTTGAAATCGGTTAGAAAAACAAAGCCTGTTTATCATTCACCAAATCCTCCCAAGAACTTCAATGAAGCCACAATCTCTTTCACACAGCTTAAAGTAAATTGTGAGATAAAACAAAAGTACAAGAAAAATAAAAGGTATTATAATAATTATTTTGTAAAATCTTTTTAGACTTAGTTTTTCTTGTATTTTATATTCTTATTAGCTAATAATTGATGAGATTCTTAAAAAACAATGAGTATTACTGATAGTTTTTTTTTCTGAAGAATCATCCGGAATTACTCTTATTGTTTTTTCCGCATTTCACACTTTAAAAAATCTGAAAAATTAAAGGTTATTACCTAATTAGTGATTTTGTAAATGATAACAGGCTTTTCTCCTGGAATGAAAGAAGTGCTCGCCCAGTCTATTTCAGCGGTACCTTTTTGTCACTCTAATAAATATTGTAAAGTCGATTTCATGAGAAAAACTAAGTAGTCCTGCTGAGTTTCTTTCTGCCAGGTCTCTTCTCAGGTCTCGAGCATTAACTTTAGTGAACCGGAAGAAAAAATTATTTGACGTCAAAAATGAAGCCTGTAACTTCTATTTTCAATACAAAATAATTTGACTTTTGACTTTGACTTTTGCACGACAGACAATACCTAGTGTTAAAATACTCCCAGGATGCAAAATATCTTTTAGCAAAATTCAAGAGAATGGAGCCTTAACTCTAGTTTCTCTAGGTTTCTCTGTTTACCTTGTAGGATATATAGCGGTAAAAGCTAAAAGAAGGCTAAAGACCATGTTTACTCAGGTGTTTAGACAACACATATGTTTGGCTCTGGCATATGATTTATGTCATCAGAAACATATGGTACTGTTTTTTAATTATTTGTTTTACTTGAATTTTAATTTTTATTTTTTTATGGCATTATTACAAATAATATTGTTTTTTGATCTTCTTATCCATAAACTAGGTGCTAAATTTCTTAAATCAAAATGAAAATATTCTTTTATCAAATAGGCTGTTACAAATATTTTCAACGGTCAATTTACAAAGGTGTCAATTGTGTCAGTCCTAACGGAACCACCGACTCGGAAAGGCAGTTCTGCTGAGAAGAGCCGGCGCAAGAAATCCCTGAACAGTTGCTCCTTTCAAATAAAATTTTACAATAAATATACAACCATGATGAGCCTCCCGACTCCCGGGTGATCGTCAACAGCATTTAATTCCACACATTGACATCATTATAGTATTTTTGGACAGAATAATATACTCGTCCTCGTCCTCGTCCGCAAATTTCGTAAAAAGGTGTGATTTTTTTTCACGTATTAATATAATGATTTTCTCGCATGATACAACTCCCCAGTTACGAGAATGCAGAATCATTAATATTATATATAAAATATTAAATAACTTCAAAAGTTCATACATTATAATTTCTTAACAAAGTTCTGAAGTTAACGTTCAAAGATATAAGTTTCAATAGAACAAGGCAGCTAACAAGAAAATGCTTGAAGAGGAATACTTATTGCTTTAAGTAATTTATAAGTACTTAAGTAGTGTCTGTAAAAAGAATTTAGTTGCTACCGCTTCTTTGATATTCTCTATAGTTTAAATATTTTTGTTTCATAGAATAGAATAGAATGCACTAAGAAGTATATTAATTACGAATAACTCAAAAACTTCTTACTAGATTTTAACAAAATTTAAATAGGTGGTCCTATTTCATCAGAAGCAATAGCTATCATATGTAAAAAGAAACATTGAAATTGGTGCACCCAGTCGAATTGAGAACCTCCTTTTTTTGAAGCCGGCTAAAATATATTTTTATTAAAGCTAGAAAGATACAAA
>JAKGSA010000981.1:88100-144188 GCA_033558755.1 Philaethria dido | reverse complement strand
TATTTTCGTTTTCTGGGTTTAGTAACAAAGCGTGGCATTGAGTTCCGCCACTCAACATGCAATGCCTCAATTCGGCGGAATGTGGGGAACGGAGTGTCTTAACACGTCAGTTCTCTGGTTCCCTCTGCCTACCCCGCCACGAGTATATGCAGAATACAGCGTGAAGCTAAAAACGCTTTGCATAAATAAATGACTTTATTATAAATTTACAATGATTGAGCAGGATATATTGAAGGCCGAGCAACAGGTGATATGTCAAAAACGTGCACCCGACTCCAGTTCAGTTGCAAGAGCAATTGTTTAAATATTACTTTCTATTTCAAAATGGTAAACTATTGCAACCTTGCATTTCAATCTATAGTCTAGTCATTTTATATAAAAGGTAAAAAAAGAAAGAAAATACAGACATAATAATTATAAAGAACAAAAAATCCGACTGAACCAATTCTTCAAATTTAGGAAGCAAATACATATAAAGTAAGCTATAAAAGCTAGTTATTTGTTATATATTTGAAATGTGCTAATTAAGTCCTTTCATTTGACACCCCACACGGTACCTATCCACGATTTTTTTGTTTTTATTCATGATGTATTTGCCTTTAGAGGATAGTATATTCACTTAAGAGAAACAGTGTTATAGTAGTGCTCCCGATTATTAAATTTAATTAACTAGTGAATAACGTGTAATATCATCTCAAAGTGGCAAAAACACCGATTGTAAGCCAAACTACAGCTGTTGGCGGCAAAAACAGCTCACAAAACGGATTATACGGTAAAATTATCACCAATTAAAACTAACAAAAGTCGTTTGTTGTATTGACTTAATTGAAAATATCATCAACAATATTCATTGTGTGGGTAGACTTGTCACAACCGGTATAATATTGACACAACATTTAACAAGTTTTAAACTATTAAGTGGTTGACACTTGACACTTGGCATTGTGACAAGCA
This sequence comes from Philaethria dido, assembly GCA_033558755.1. Taxonomy (NCBI): domain Eukaryota; kingdom Metazoa; phylum Arthropoda; class Insecta; order Lepidoptera; family Nymphalidae; genus Philaethria; species Philaethria dido. The sequence continues at coordinate 143,234 of JAKGSA010000981.1, read as the reverse complement.
ACAGTAATACCAACTGAACTTAACAAGCAAACTATAACGCATTTTTCAACGTTTAGTTATTGCATCATGAATAATAAGGGCATGTCAGAAGATATGTTACAATTGTTTCAAATGATGAAAACGGAATTAGAAAAACAAACTGCCACAATTACACAGACTATTAGTGATGCCTTAATGCTTACTATTGATGAGAAAATACAACCAATTATTGAAGAAAACAAACAGCTTAAATCTGAAGTAGAAATATTGAATAAAAAGATTAAATATTTAGAAAACTCAAATAGAAAAAATAACATAATACTACATGGAATTAAAGAGAATGAAAATAATTATGAAGAACTATTTAATATAATAAAAGATAGTTTGCAAAATCTAAATGTCGAGATAGAAAAATATGAATTAAATAAATGCTACAGATTGGGAAAGAAGAAAGAGGGAATTAAAGATAGACCAATATTGATTTCCTTAACCTCATATCATAAGAAGATAGAGATTATGAAAAATAAAATAAAAATGCCCCAAAAAACTTATATTACGGAGGATTATTCAAGAGAAACTATTGAAATGCGTAAGAATCTGTATCAACAGTTAAAAGAGGAAAGAGACAAAGGAAATGAAGCATTTATTAAAAATAACAAAGTAATTGTCAAAGGAAAAGTAGAAGCTGAAAAGCGGAAAAGAGAAACTTCTATGTCTCCCAAGTGTATACAAACACCGCCCCATCCTTTACAAGGGAAAAATATAATAGCCCCATCTAAAATGCATAAGACTGACGCATTTGCATATATGAGGGCTAGATCTTACTCACTATCTGAGAAGCAACTTCAACAAAATAAAGCATAGGAAATTTCTGACACCGGACACGTGAATAAATTTAATAATATAGAAAATCAAATTAAAAACAATAAAATCCCCAATACGGTTGGTCACCGCGGGGAGATAGACCACAGCCCCCAAGAGCTTGCAGCATGTATTTGCAACAAATCTTTATCCATAAAACAAAGTTCCAATATTGAAATATCCAAATATAGATTTAATATAGCTACACTCAACATAAGATCTTTAAAAACTGAAGAATCGCTACTAGAATTAGAAAATGCATTGAACGCGGTAAACTGGGATATTATAGGATTGAGCGAAGTGCGGAGAGCTGATGAGAACATTGAAGTACATGATAATTATATATTATACTACAAGAACGTATCAGCAGGTTTATACGGAGTGGGATTTATAGTTAAGGATTACCTCAAAAACAATATACTAGAATTTCGCGGAATATCAGATAGGATAGCAATTTTGAATATAAATCTACCTGGCCATAGACAACCAACGTCTATAGTTCAGATCTATGCCCCAACTGAAGTGGCCACAGAAGAAGTAAAAAATGATTTTTACAAAAAACTTAATGAAGTGATACTGACACTATACAAAACCATAATTATAATAGGCGATTTTAATGGTCAACTAGGAAAGAGAAAACCAAATGAGGACAATATTCTCGGCCCATATACATCGGGAAAAAGAAACAATAATGGTCAAAGACTGGTAAACTTTGTTTTGGAAAACAATTTAAAAATTATGAACAGCTACTTCAATAAAAACCCTAACAGAAAATGGACATGGGTTTCTCCGAATGGAATGACAAGAAACGAAATAGATTACATTATTACAAACAAACCAAGACTGTTCTCAAATGTAGATGTTGTTAACAAATTTAACTATAACACAGACCACAGATTACTTCGAGGGCAACTATTCTTAAGAGAAACTAAAAGATCCAGAAATAACATCCGGCTTGGAAAACAATCAGTACCTATACCAGTTCCAGAAGATGTTTTAAATTCCTTACAGATAAATTTAGATAAAACAAAAAATCTTAAAACAGTTCAACAAAAATATGATGCTATAGAAAAGGACCTAAAACAAACTGAAATCAAGATTAGAAAAACTAGAATGACTAAGGATAAATTGGGTCCAGAAGCAAGAAAGCTAATCACAGAAAGAAGAACTTTGTTCGAGAACAGAAAAAGTAACAAAAATGATATTGAAAGATTGAGTAAAGAAATAAGTTTGCGCATAAGAAAACACAGGGAAAAGACAAGAATGGACACAATGACATACTACATAGAAAACACAGGAGGAGTCAAGAAAGCTTTTATAGAATTAAGAGAGAACTCAAAATGGATTGGTAATATGAAACATCACAGAAGCAAGAAAACTCACACAAACAGAATTGAAATATTAAAAATTGCAACAGATTACTATCGTGAATTATATAAGGACGACATAAGCCCAGATGAATACTCTCAGGTAACTGTCTACAATGAAAGTATCAATGACGACATCCCAGCGATATTAACAGATGAAGTCAATAAAGCTATTAAATCGCAGAAAATAGGAAAAGCGCCAGGGGAGGACAACATATCAAATGAGCTGCTTCTAGGATCATCTGAAGTAATAGTAAACGCTGTCACTCATTTATTTAACGACGTCCTACACACGGAATATATACCTCACCAGTGGACTACCTCAACTATAATACTGCTACATAAAAAAGGACAAAAAGATGATATAGCTAACTACAGACCGATCAGTCTCATGTCCAATGTATATAAACTATTTTCAAAGATACTTTTGGAACGATTAGCAAAAACTTTAGACGAAAACCAGCCTAAAGAACAAGCAGGATTTCGGAGTGACTTCTCATCAATAGACCATATTTACACCATAAAACAAATAATTCAAAAATGTAATGAATACAACATTACCCTCTATTTAGCATTTGTTGATTATAATAAAGCTTTCGATTCGTTAAAACATCTTAAAATATGGGAGGCTTTAAAGTCACAAGGAGTTAACAATAAATATATACGCTTAATCATGAACATCTATAAGAATATGAAAGCAAAAATACAAACAGAAAGAGCCGGAGAATATTTTCCAATACAAAGAGGAGTGAGACAAGGGGATCCTCTGTCTCCCAAACTTTTTTCAGCAGTTCTGGAACATGTATTTAGATGTCTCCAATGGGATGATTACGGAATAAATGTTAACGGAGTGCAATTAAACCACCTAAGATTTGCTGACGACCTAATATTAATATCTGAAGACCCTGGGAGTCTACAAGAGATGATAAAACAACTTGTGTACGAAAGTCATAAAGTGGGACTCTTAATAAATACAGCTAAAACTAAAATTATGACAAACCGTGAAAATATCCCCATATACATTGACGGAAATTCAATAGAATACGTGGGAGAATATACTTACCTCGGACAAATCATATCTCCAGCAGACTTTACAAACAAAGAAATTTACAACAGAATTAATTTGGCTTGGAAAAGGTTCTGGTCTCTAAAGGAGATCATGAAAAACCCGCTTGTGCCCATGAAAATTAAAAGTAAAACATTTAATTTATGTATTTTACCTGTCATGACGTATGGATGCCAAACATGGAGTCTCACTAAACACAATATATGCCAACTAGAAACTTGCCAACACAGTATGGAACGTAGTATGTTACGAATCAAATTAAAAGACAAAATAAAATTAGTTGCTATTAGAAAACAAACTAAGATCACAGATGTTACCTACTGTATTAGAAAGCTTAAATGGAAATGGGCAGGCCACATGATTAGGAATACTAAAGATAAGTGGTCAAGGGATGTAACGGAGTGGTGCCCGAGACAGAAAAAACGGAAGAAAGGCAGACAACGTCGTAGATGGGAAGACGACCTCCGGCGAATAGCGGGAATTACCTGGAATAGACAAGCTCAAAACCGCGCCCTGTGGCAAACTCTAGGGGAGGCCTATGCTGAAAAGCAAGACGATCTTCACGTGCTGGTGTCAGATAATTAAATTAAATAAATAGTACTATATATTATATTAAAAAATGTATTGTGTAAGATTGTAAATAAAAAGCTTCATTATTATTGTTTGTATCTCATTATAAATTCTCAGTTCATAGGAACGATCCTTTATGGAAGGCTTGCGTGGGACACAGGTCCAACTTACGTAGAGGTACAGGTCATATCATTTTGTCCGACGCATTGACCGGGATCCATCTTTGAGAGAGTAACCATGGTAATTTAGCATAAAGATGGTCACCGGTCAATGCGTAAAGACTATGGAGCATATGAAAAACTAAAATAGGTCTATGGAATGGAGTTTGGATGGACTAGAAGTACTGGGCTATTGGTTCAGGAACTACCGGACGTCCGCCTTTTCAGCAGTCTCAAATTGAAAGGTTAGCGGACGGTGACTCACTCTACCACTAGATGGGCCACAAAGCGGCATAGTGCCTCAGGCGCAACATCGGTGTGGTCGGCTAAAAAGTGTCGAGAGGTGTGCACCGGTTTCACCATCGCGAGAGTGCTCGTGAGCGGGTTTCCCCGCTATTACGCAGATTGAGCACTTCCACCCCTTCCGAGCATATAGCTCTTGCGCTCCACTCTGCCGGCCAATGAAGGCAAGCCAGGAGCGGGGATAAATTACAATTCCCTCCGGAGGTCTCAGGTCCCGTGGATTAACCACTCCCCAACAGCTCGCCACAAGCTGCCCTGCGGGCCTTATTATTATATATCTCGTTATAAGTTCTCAGGTTCCAGGAACCCGGCCCTTTGGAAAGGCATTTGGGGACACAGGTCCAACTACGTAGAGGCCTTTGAGACAACAACATTTTTTAATCTGACGCTTTGACCGGGATCCATCTCTGAAGTAACCATGGCAATTTATCAGAGAGATGGTCTGGAAGAAAATCAATACGTAAACTATAGAACATATGGAAAACTAAAATAGGGCTGGAATGGGTTTGGATGGACTAAGTACTGGGTTATTGGTGGGCTACCGGACGTCCGCCCAGCGCAGCGATACTCAAAATTTAGAAGGTTAGCGGACGACTCGCCCTCCCACTAGATGGGCCCCACAAAGCGGCGTAGTGCCTCCGGGGCGCAGCATCGGTGTGGTCGGCTAAGAATTGTCGAGAGGTGTGCCGGTTTCACCATCGCAGGTGAGCTCGTGAGCAGGTTTTCCCCGCTATTACGCAGATTGAGCACTTCCACCCTTCGAGCATATAGCTCTTGCGCTCCACTCTGCCAGCCCAATGAAGGCAAGAAGCCAGAGGCGGGGGATAAATTACAATTCCCTCGAGTCTCAGGTCCGTGGGGTCGCCACTCCCAGCAGCTCGCCACAAGCTGCCCTGCAGAACTTATTATTATTATTATTTTATTTTTGTTTTGAAATTGAAATAGTAGAAAATAAATTGTTGAACTAATTTATATCTTGATCGACATTTTATTACCCAACGCAGAGTGACCTAACTCAAATAAATTAATTTGCAGGAAATGACATAGAATAAATAAAATATATATTTTTGAACACAGTTAAAATAATTTAATTTAAGGCTATTATATTGATTTGTTTAATTACACTGACTCTTTTTATAGTAGGTGCCAATTGTAGAAATTTAGTATGTATATTACTCAGCTATATGCGGGATTACAGGGTGAAGTTAAAAAAAAAAAGCATTTATTTTTGGCGCATGTCATTATTTAAATGAGCTGTATGTTAATGAGACTAGGTATGTATAAAATAGAAATATTTGGTTAGTAGCTTAAGCCAGATAAAAGGTTAACCATATAAAGAAGATTATAACATTTTACTACTAATCACAAGCCTAACTAAAGGTTAGAAATTTAAAGTAAATGTAATTTGTACAAACCTTATTCGACGGCTGTAGTAATATAAAGAAAGGTTTAGTTTCACGTATTTATTTTTCAACCAACATAGTTTCACTTAATTTACTGCACAAGTGAAATTAGCTTTAAAAATGATTGTTTTTTTACTTCACGCTGTATCCCGTATATATGCAGGTGAGCCCAGAGGAACCACAAGAACCTAGTATTAAGACCTCCGTTCTTTCCAACAAATCCGTTACCCACGTTCCATAGCAGATTGAGGCATTGCATGTTGAGTGGCGGAACTGCTTACCACTGCTGCCTTGTTACCAGGCCCAGAAAATGAAAAAATCATTTACTGGGTGGGGAATCGAACCCCAACCTGTTATGCCTCTGCGCCACGGCACGTTAATTAATAAATTACTCTAATTATTTCAATAAATAATCAGCAATGCGAAGGCTAATACGGCATGGCAGCAGCTTGTCTCGGTACACATGGCACATGGCAGGGTGGCGTTGACCATGCATTTTAAGAGAGAAGAGAGAGTTAAGAAGGAGACTTATCCTACAGAATGTGGGTAACAAGTAAGGATAAAGAAAATACTTCATGCATACCCATTGTTGCTGCGGTTTAAAATTCTTTATCACTTAAAAATTAGCTTTGAAAATATAGACTTTTTATCACGTACACGTTCGCTTACCAGTTGTTTTGTTTAAATTTTCAATTTAACTTTGTCTTTGTTGTCATCGCTTCATAAAATATACTGTACTCCGTTTTTTTATCATTTTAGGGTAAAAAGTTGTTAAACAATTATGAATTTTAGGTTTTTTCTTGCTATCTTGGTACAGTGGGACATCAAGCTACCAGATGGATAGTAGTGAGTTAATACTTTATTGAGTGAAATGATTATACCACATTATGCCTGTCATTGGCGCCGGGGACTAAGCGTGCGACTGTAAGCTTGGCAGGTTGTGGAGTTCGATTCATTTCAGGAAATGTTAAGTTTAATATATTTTCCATTTCCTGGGTTTGGTGACAACGAGCAAAGCGCGGCGTTGAGTTCCACCCTCAGTACATAATCAGAAGTGGGAGCAGGTGTCTAACACTAGGTTCTCAGGTTCCTCTGCTTATCCTGCTATATGGGATACAGCATGAGCTCAAAGTTACTCTTGATTGAGATCGGACACTTCAACGACACTTGGTTTGTAATATGGAAAGAAAAATGTTGTATCTCTATTTACGAAAAATTTTGCACGGTGAATTGGGAACGGAAATAAGAGAGAACGGTCTATGCTACATCGTTACAAATGGTTTACAAAATGAGAATCTGTAGTCTAAAGTAGAAATTTTGTATATCATTAGAAACTATATTGAGGATTTTATCTTTATAGAAGGCTTAAAATACAAATTCTCGAGATTCAGAAGGAGAGTAGAGAACAGGTTTTAACACTGGGTTCTCTTACCCTATAATGCTGCCATATGCACTAAAAGTATATGGCTTGATTTGCAATCATCAATTGACTTGACTTTAAATGGCTTATATTTCAGGACATTTATACTATTTATCTAAAGTCAAAACACAAACCGTATTAAATGATCATCATAATTATAAGCAAAGAGAATCAATTGAGATACCAAATTTATTGTACTCCACAAATTGGAACTTCAACTCAGTGATTAATAAAAGTATTATCATATTTCCAATATTTAATACAATGAAAATAAATATTGGTGTTGCTATTATTTTAATGTACCTTTGTATTCATAATTACACAACTCTCATTAAAACTGAGCATCAGTTAATATACTGTTTTTCTCATTTAGTAGCTATTATTACAATAATTGTCTGAAATGAGCTTTAGAATTAGTGTGAGCTTTTTTTTAATTGTTTTCTTCTTTATGATTAATGTTAAGGTTTTTATGAAAGGCTTATTGTGGTTTAATTAAATATATATTTTTGTAGGTGGTTTAATGGTAAAGTATCTAAAGAGTACGTACGTATGTATGTATGTAATATTTTTGTAGCTTTTCCTACATAGCAGGGTAGGCAGAGAGGTAACCTAGTGTATAGACACTCCTGTCTACTTTTTTCGTCGAAATCCGAATTAATAATTTTAAATCTTATTAATTTTATATGCGAAAGATTGTGATATTAGTACAGAGTTATTTGTTATTCTTTGTTTATTATTTTGATATTTACCCTAGCTGTATCCTGCGACTTCGCTTGAGTTGACAATAAAACCTAAAATTCAGCTTTTTTCTCGGATATTTTAAATTTCCTTTAAATCGCTTTGTGCTTCCCTATGCTCCCCAAGAAGCCTACATGCCAAATTTCAACTTTCTTTGGTTAGTAGTTTCACCTGTACGTTGTCTGGCAGACTTATTAAAGCAAACGTTTTATATATATAGACTAGCTGTGCCCGCGACTTCGTCCTCATCGAATTTAACAAAAAGTTATATTGTCTTAATATAAATATTAAAAGATTTTTTCTAAATTGAAAGTAGCTTAAGTTACTCCTTATTACTTCAGGTACCTGCCAATAAAAGTTCCGTTAAAATCGGTCGAGCCATTTCTCGGATTAGCTGGAACAAACAGATAGACAAAAATTGTAAAAGATACTCATATATTCATATGCATGTAGTAGTAAGCCATTATTTTAATATTACAAACAGACACTCCAATTTTATTTACATATATAGATGAAATAATTTTCATTACATAACAAGAGTGGTTGACAAGTAGATGTTAGAACCTTGACCTTTGTTATGAGCTTTTTGTAACAAAATATTAACATTTACGTACTTAAAAATGTCGTGACGTTTAACATTATGAGGGAAAATAATTTTAGGTAATTTTGTAATACCACTTAGATTATTACTTTTGAAAAATCCTATATGTTAGAAAACTTTGATTTATTAGCTTTTTAATTTGTTATTAACGCCTGTCGTGGCGCAGAGGCACCAGCGTGCGACTGTAAACACGACAGGTTGTGTGTTCGATTCCCACTCCAGGAAATGGATTTTTTCATTTTCTGGGCTTGGTAACAAAGCAAAGCGGGGCGTTGAGTTGCGCCACTCAGCACGCAGTGCCTCAATATGGCGGAAAGTAGGGTTCGGAGTGTCTTAACACTAGGTTCTCTGGTTTCCTCTGCCTACCCTGCTAGTGAAGTGTGTGAAGTTAAAAAATAATTTTAAAAAATATATTTTCTATAAATATTTCATATTTTGACAAACATGATTATTTCCAAAAAAAAAATCTAGGTATTTAAAAGGCTTTAAATTAACGCATATACGTACTATACACTATTGTATGTAGTATGGACTGCCATCACCACGCGAACGAAGTCACGGGTAACAGCTAATACAATATACAGTCAATACAGGTATAGCCAAAGTTGCACAATATGGTTAATGAGCGATAAGCTTATAAGCTTCTATTACTCGGATTAATTATATTGTTCTTTAAATTATTGCATTGTTTAACAAATTACTGATTTTGTAATTTGGCTGTATTATAAACATAAATATTTCATAATGGATAATAATGAAAGCTACAATAATATTTCTTAAAACTATTAAGTATGGCTTAAATACACATTTTTGTTAATTTTTATTATCATATGATAAATTTATTTTAGATGATTAAAATATATCAACCGTTAATAACAATTTAACGTAGATTTTTTTATAAATATATTAAAATATATGAACCGTTAACTCAACAAAATAATAAATATTTTAAAATACATCTGTTTACTTAGTGGATTTACATGCCGGGCGAAGGCGACATAATAATTCGAACTATTGTAAAAAACACGTTGGCATAGCAACGTGTTAACATGTCAATTCATAAAAAAATATTTGTCCAACAAATGGTAGTGTGAGTATTATTTAGTTTGTTAATTTAGTTAAAAAACATATAGGTACATTGTTAAAAAAACGTACTAGGTTTCATGCTAATTTTCATACTCCTCCATCCGCATAGTTTTCACAAAGAGAAACGAAAGTTTATCCTTCACGTATTTAAATATGATTATAAGTTTCGTTTGGTGGTAGGAGGTTCGTCCTCCGTCTGGCTCGCGACCACTATCATGTCAAAGACGAACCGCCAAATAGCTTATGATGTGTTCCGGTTCGATGGCATGTAAGCCAGGTTTTCCCATTCCCACCCATCCTTTCCCCAAAATGTGGTGGTTCCGAGAACGGAATACTACATTGTCCTCCTCTTCCATCTGTATCCTCTTGGTTGGCAACGCATCTACAACATCTCTGGTGTTGTAGATGTTCATGGGCGAAGGTATCCACTTACCATCAGGGGGTCTTTCTGCTCCTTTGCCATCCGTTATCCATAAAAAAAAAAAAAAAAGTCTTTAAATTTAATGAATATTCAGATTGCAAACTTTCCAGACGATGTTTTCATAAATATTCATATCTTATTTAATAACCATGTACTCTTACACGTGTGACGAACAAATGCTAGGTAATTTATGTTGCACAAAAGTGTATGTCCAGCGTATGGTAGTACAAGTATTCTTTATTTTTTTAGGCATAGGAAACCAAAGAAACTAGTGTTAAGACACTCCTTTCTCTTTGACATTTTCGTTCCCCACTTTCCGCCGGATTGAGGCACTGCGTGCACAGTGGCAGAACTCAACGCGCTTTGCTTTGTTACCAGAGCAAGGAAATAAAAATGTTAAATATTATTTGATATTTTAATTTCCAGGAGTGGGAATCGAACCCAGAACCTGCCGCGTTTATAGTCGCACGCTTGTGCCTCTGCGCCACGACAGGTTTCTTCGAATCCCAGACGATATTTTCATAAATATTCATTTGCTATTTAATAAGTATGTACTCGTACGTGTGACGTACAAATGCTAGGTTTATTTTGGTAAGAATGAACACGTCTTGTCAAAGAACAACGCGTGAGTGTAATTATGAATGAATTCTGAAACTCATTCGAGTGAATGAATCATTGATAAACTTTGTAGACTGTTACGTAGGCTGTGGATGAAGTCAAGGATATGTCAAATAGTTTCAAGTGGAAACATTAAATTTATTATTACATCAGTAGGCTCTACATTCTTTGAAAATAAAATATTTTTGTTACTTAACTTTATATAAATTTTAGTAATAATTAGTGTTATGATTTAGAAGTGAATAATCATATAGATATAAGTAATAAAAAATAAATTTACTATTAATACGCCTTTGTTAGCCTTACCTGTTTTACGTAAGTTAATAGATAGATAGATAATATCTATCGAAGTAAGAAATCTTGCAAGTTATGACCTGTGCGATTTTTTATTTAAAAACTTCCGGTAAGGTTCTACCATGACACAATGTCGATTAAGTATATAACATGACGTAATAGGCTCTCTCTTCCTGTACTGCAAAACATAGGAACAAATAACCAAATAATTTATACCCAATTATTTTAAATTATACTTTCATCAAAATAACTTGTACATACTTGGATATTACTAGTGTATACTAAATAATGAATTTAATAACTTTTAATTGTGTAATGTATATTAAAAAAATATTCTCTTAAGACTTCAAAAAACATCGCTGACACAATTTTAAATTAAACGATTTTAGCACAATGTTCGTTTTACATTCTAAAACTTTTCATATTAATGGAACATTAACCACGTATTAAGTAGCCGGTCTATTTTTGTAAATTTAATGGCTTAGCTTTAATTGGAGGCGCGTTGTTACGACCATAAATTGCCTCTACATTATTACAAGCAACTCAATTATAAGGATCACGTGAGCTTTTCGTTCTAAACTCTATGACGTCATGCATCCTTCTAGGAACTTCACTGGTACATTTGTTGTTAACTGCACTTAGTAATGAACTTTCTATAAGCAGGGTAATCTCTTCATTGCACATAAGTTGTAAGCTCTGCAAACAGAAACTATCGGCTTCAAACTTGTTTTTTGAAATGTGTACTAGTTTTAACTATAGTAGCTTTTATTCTAAGTAATGAAACTGGCCAGATTTACTACGGTAGGCGTCTGTAGCTGTGGTTTTGAAAACTATCTCTGCGATGACACTTTGGTGAAAAGATCGCAAAAAATACTTTAAGAAAAGTTTTGGCCAGTGAATCAAGTAATACTTAAAGGAGCAATAGGCGAGATTAATGTCCTGAGTGCGACAAAACTTCTTAGCACTATTAAATAGATCTTTAAAGTTACTGGATGGTGCGCGGTGTTCTATACGTTTATATGCAATAAAGCTAATTTTAGACAAATTCTGTTTTATTGAAATTTTAGTGATGTATTTTGATTATACATATTTACTAGTAAAGTGATGTACGACTGAATTAAATGAGACACGAAAGGATTTATTAAGATATACTTTTCAAAATCTATCCATTTTATCATTGTTTGCAGTTCATCTTTTAAATCTGTATTATCCTTCTCTATTCTGTTTGTTCTATTTGAAGCTTAATTTCAATGTTTAATGTTTATGTAATTCATACCTTTTTTATATAATAAATAAATTAAAATCTTTGCGACGTTGAGTTCCGCCACTCCAGCACGCAATGCCACAATTCAGTGTAAAGTGGGAACAGAGTGTCTTAACATATGCGGGATATACCGTGTATGTTTGTATGTATATATGAAATCTTTTTGATTGATGATTTTTTTAATTGAAGAACTCTTTTAATTCATATTTTACTTTAGCATAAACTAACATGAACCTAGTATATGAAAAAAGGCTGCAAGTAAATATATATACTTATACAAACTATATATAAATATACTATACTTTTTCATCTAATATTCAAACATTCCACAATCAATGACAAATCAGTCAAGCTTATCCACCCATATCTACATATAATGAATATTAATGACTCTCAAAACGTATAAAAGCTCCCCAAGTTATTATTAAATCCACACACCTCAAGGAACCTTCGTCCAAGAAGCATGAAGACCGTACTCTTATTAATAATATCTATACTAAGCCTTTCGGCAATTGTGTCACCTCATGACTTTGGCCAAGTGTACTGTGGAAGGAAACTTGCGACAGCTTTGGCTTTTCTATGTGAAAACGGTTTAATAAAACGGTCTGAAGTTTACCAGAATGAGGTATCTGGTGTGAACTGGCCTTGGGTTTCGTCTTATAGGGCGCAAAGTATGGGCAGGAACAAGAGGCAGGTAGTCGCTGAGTGCTGCGATAAGCCTTGCACTATTGAAGAATTAATGTCTTATTGTTACTGAAGGGAATTTGAATATATTTTTTGTAATGTATTAAAAATTGTTTTGTAAATTATTATGTATTTTGATAGTATTCTTTATGTTTATATTTTTTATTTTGTAGAATTTATTTATATTTATTATATAAAAATAATGAATGAATATAGAAATTCATAAATATTACAATAAACTTTTTGATAAACGTCTGTTTTTATTTTTCTTATTTTTATTCTATGTAGTAAATAAATTTGAAACATTTTATATTGAAATTTTCAAATTTCATCCAAAATTTTCACGTAATTTAACCATTTTTCAATATGAAAGTCTAGAAAATGTAAATTTTAATCTGAAACTATAATATAAAGTATTATACAAGTGCTACGATATTCGTAGCAACTAGCTACGCATAAAATTACATTACTGCAAACTTTGAAGCGAGACTGACATTTCGAAGTAAAAAGTGCAAATATATTTCGTTGCAAGGCGTGAATAAGTTGATAAATGTAAAATGTATTTTAGTACATTTCTTAAGTTTAAAATTTGTCTGTAAATTCCGTCTTTTAATTTTTTAAAATAATTTTTGCTTGATGTTTTTAGACATGTATTCATCCTTTAACTGAAGTAAACTTGATGGTTATGACTATTAAAATAATTGTATAAGTAAATTACTTTTCTGAATTAATTATTATTTTCATATTAATATGTGAAGGAAAACCTTTGCAAAAATTATACAGATAGGAGAGTATGTATATTCTGGAATACTTAAAATTTATACGTAGAAAGAGTGCACAAAGAAATATTGTCTTGTTATAATGCGTTAGAAATACATTAATATAGCAGGGTTGGCAGAGGGAACCTAGTGTCAAGACACTCCGTTCCCCACTTCCCTCAGAATTGATGCATTGCGTGCTGAGTGGCGGAACTCCACGCCGCGCTTTGCCTTGTTACCAAACCCAGGAAATGAAAAATTCAATTTTCTGGAGTGAGAATTGAACCCACAACCTGTCGCATTTACAGTCGCACGCTTGCGCCTCTACGCCACGACATGCAAAAGTTATTCGAATTATGAACATTTTTTTGTGTATAAAAAGTAAGATCTAGAGCACCTGATTTGGAACTAAGAGACCAACTATACTATAATATATATGAAAATGAAGTTTTAGCACAAGTCATTTAGCGTAATGAGCATTTTCTCTTCTGACGTAGCTTAAAGCTCTACTTTGGATTCCATTTATGATGTCAACAGAAGTAATGTAATTTTTTGTTTTAACTTTACGCTGTAACCCGCATATAGCAAGGTAGGCAGAAGGAACCAGAGAACCTAGTGTTAAGACACTCCATTCTCTTTCAACAATTCCGTTCCCCACTTTCCGCCGAATTGAGGCATTGCGTGTTGAATGGCGGAACTCAACGCCGCGCTTTGCCTTGTTACCAAACCCAAGAAATGAAAATACTAAATTTTACATTTCCTGGAGTGAGAATCGAACCCACAACCTATCGCGCTTACAGTCACACGCTTGTGCCTCTGCGCCACGACAGGCTTTAAGTAATGTAAATGAGAATAGTATATCGAGTTTTATAAGTACACATAAATAAAAGTACAGGAAAACAAACAGACACACAATAAAGTTTGAAACAAATATGCTACGTAGGACACTAATGAAAATTTTACATTTAAATTTACTTAATATTTGTCAAAGTGCGCTGCTAGATTCTATTATTAAGCATGTAATATCTCTAAGATTAGTAGATAGTTGAGAACGAACTGCCAAATGTTACATTAAAACTAGATGGGTACTTAGTCTGAGATCTATTTGAATCTGTGAGTGCAGAAACAACGTAAGTCACAAAAAATACAAAAATTCGTTATCGATTTAAATTAGTTTAGAAAGGCAAGATGCGTATTGAGTAGAGAAACCACCAAAATTTTAAAATCCGGACTTACGTTGTTTCTGCACTCACCGATTCATTGGCTCTGAAACTTATTATTAAATTTCAAAATAGATTTACAAATATGTTGTAAACGTTAGGCTACTTAGAAAAAGGTACCAATTAAACAAGATTTCCTCTTTACCCTGACTAGTTTCCTGTACTCCGGTAGATAACGCCTATATATATATTAATATTGCTAGATAAAAGTGGATCAGAAACTAACTGCCTCTTGCTACTTTACTTTTTGCTGTATGAACTCCGACTGAATGTGGTGATCGTGGACACAACCTCATCTCGGGTTTTGGGTAGTATTAGTATATATTACTCGAAACGAAAGGAAATTGAAAAGATCGGAAGGAAGGATGAAAACAAGGAGTACTTCTGATTTAGCTTGACCAAGTCTGAATTTAGGATCCGCCAAAACGAAAGCAATATACGAAAATGAAACATATAAATGAATGAAAAAGAAGATATTAGTAAGTAATATTTAGCGAAATGCGGCAATTGCGTGCATATCAAGAAAAATGGCTCATTAATCTAACGACCACTTTGCTCGTTACAGATCACGAGATTCTTCAAATGATGAAGTTGTATTGGAATTTTCTATATGAAATTGTTAAAGCTTTACTCAAAGTTTAATTATCGTAATAACTAACGTTCTTATAACTGATGTGCTTTTATATAGTACTTGCCATGTAATGTAAGTACATACGAGTATATAGAAAGGCTATATTTTGTTTCTTTGAATTTTTATTTAATGCTAACTAAACATGTTTCTTCTTATGCAATACAATAACTTTAGTACTTTATAAGCAGATATATACTTCTCTAAAATGTATTATTATTTATACCATAGAAATTGAGTATCTTAATGATTAATTAGAAAGGATTTTTTCTCTTATTACGTAATAATATTTTGTTTTGATATAATGAAAATCTTGAATTCCACCAATAACGATTTACATAAATGTAAAAATTGATACAAGTTAAAATAAAACTATTAAATAAGATAAACCATTTATTAAGTAATTATGAATATTTACAAATACAGTGAGTAGTTTAAATAGAGAATCTTCTCAATACCCTGTTGCCTAAAGTATTATATAAACAGATTGAATCATAGTCATAGTTGTCTATCTTAATATGCGCAGTAGGAAATCAATTCGTTAACAGTACAAGGCTTATCACAGCATTCAGAAACCACCTGCCTCTTGCTCCTGCCCATACTGTGAGCTCTATGTGGCGGAAGCCATGACCAATCCATATCCATTGGAACATTATGTTCCATGTTTAATGATCTTTTAATCAAATTATTATCACAAAGCAACGCCAAAGCAGATGCTAGTCTTCTTCCACAATAAACTTGACCGAAATCTTGGGAAGAAACAATCGCTGAAAGACCAAGTACGGTCATAAATATTAGTGTTGCGGTCTTCATGTTTCTTGAACTTTAACACGAAGTTCCTCGAAGTAGTGTGCTTCAGGTTATAATTACAGACGCTTTTATACGAGAGAGATTCATGAATATTCTATTATATATGCCTGAATAAGCGTGGAAATTTCACCTGATATATATTCTAATTATGTTGACACGTACTGTGTGCTTAGGATTTTATTGTATATATTATTGACGTATTTCTTTATTTATAGGAGTTATTATGAGAATCATGTATTTGTAGTTTGTAAAGGTATTTTTATGGTCAGGAAAAGGTGTGTAAGTTACTAATCAATTAAATGATTACATATTTTTCATTAATAAATTTGGTTATTGGAAATCTAATATTTTACTTATCTTTCAAGAAAGTTTTTTAGCTTCACGCTGTATCCCGCACTTAGCAGGGTAGGAAGAGGAAACCTTCTCAGGTTAGGTTCTCACCTAGAGTTAAGACAATCCGTTCTTTTAAGATTTCCGTTCCCCATACAAAGTAGTTTTATACTATAATATAAATCGATTTTATCGGTTATATTATTAACTTTTCAAAACTTCTGTTACTGACTAAGAGACTAACAACGTACAGTCGAAACTACTACACATTGTATGTTTCATGAGAACCCAAAAATAATATTTTCGGTGAAAGAAGATTTTTCAGAATTCCTAAGAGAAAGCACAGATATAAAGAAACTAAAAAAAACTAGATATAAAGTTTTACGAAGGATTTAAAGTTTTTAGATTGAAATTGTTTAGCAAAAGTAATAAGACGCCTGTCGTGGCGCAGAGGCACAAGCGTGCGACTGAAAACGCGACAGGTTGTGGGTTCGATTCCCACTCCAGGAAATGTAAAATTTAGTATTTTCATTTCTTGGGTTTGGTAACAAGGCAAAGCGCGGCGTTAAGTTCCGCCACTCAACACGCAATGCCAATGCTCAATTCGGCGGAAAGTGGGTAACGGAATTGTTGAAAGAGAATGGAGTGTCTTAACACTAGGTTCTCTGTTTCCCTCTGTTTATCCTGCTATATGCGGTGCTATATGCTATATGCGGAAGTTAAAAAAAAAATAAGATCCATGCGAACAAATTTGCACAATTAGATACATACAAATCCTAAATTACAGCTCACATAGTTCGTAAAGTAGATTATTAAATTATTTTAATCTGTAGATCATAAATAAGCGCTATATATTGTATTAGACATAGGTAAATAAAGAAGTGACTAAAAGCCAAGGAAAATATTTAGAAGAAGCCTATAAGAATATTAAGTCGATTCCCAAGAGGCGGGGTTACAGTATCCCTATTTTCAAATTTTTATCTTTCCTGAAATAACAAAACGACTGAACAAATTTTAACTTTTTTAATTATACTATTTCTTGATATGAATGTAATAATTATTTAAATTATTGAAAACCTATATCTGGTATATATTTACTCTAACAGCACGATAAAAGTTGATTCTATGTGATTTTTTTATTGGAAATTATGTTCATTTACTTTGTTGATTTTATTTAGTGGCCATGATGACGTAATTACGTCCCAACATATGTGCCCAATTGGGCAATGTCCTACTCTAAATTTGACTGGTTTTGGACTCGATACCCACTCGGTGGCATGATTATAATTCAATTATTTTATTTTTCACGCTCTGAAAAGACAAAGCGCTACATTGAGTTTCGCTACTAAACTTAAATATCTAAATTCCGACGAAAAGTGGAGAAAAGACTGTCATGACAGTAGGTTCTCTCTGCCTATTACACACTGAACTCCCTTAAGGAATGTACAGAAATAATTAGCTCCATGAATTTTATAATCCTAGCTTTAATAACGAAAATGTAAAAGAAAATATAAAACAAAAGATACAGACTATAAATATATCTCTAGTATGTTAGCAATAATAATAATAATAATATGCCACCTAGTACGTATATGCTTTTACAGAAAGCAGTAATCCTAAATACATGCCGGATAGTACGTAAATTTTTATCTCAAACTTGAACCCTGCACCTTTGAACGTGCTATAATTTCTTCATTTTTTTTACCCAAACTACGCACTTGGCCTAGGCCCGTGTTTAGTTATTTGTGACCTTCGAACTTCGAACTCGAAGAGATTTTTAAATAAAAAAAAAAATAATAATAAATGTCTATATAATTAATTAGTCCTTAGAATATATGTAAAAATTAAATTTAACGGATCTTATCCCAGCGTAAGCTGTGTCTCTATTTTTTAACCAAGAGTGATAAATTAAGCTCTACCTTAAATCTTAAGATCGTAGGCGGCTCAACCTAAAGTACTCTAGCAAAAAACTATATTTATTTTTGTAAAAAACTATTTAGGTATCATATTTATTAAAAGTGTCTCAATTTGGCGGAAAGTGGGGAACGGAAATGTTGAAAGACAATGGTGCGTCTTAACACTAGGTTCTCTGGTTCCTTCTGCCTACCCCGCTATATGCGGGATACAGCGTAAAGTAAAAAAAAAATATTAAAAAACCTAAATATAATATTTCGTCTTTGGTCTTTTTATATACTTTATTAGATAGTTTTAACATATTTATGCGCAAAAATCTTTCAACTCTTTTAATTTGTATAGAGACATAAAATCTGCTGGAAAATTACAGAGTGAAAATCAAGTATAATGTGAAGGAAACAAATTTCGACTGCTACGAGGTCGTAGCATTCTTTAACTTTAGCTTAAAGGGCTACGAAGTATTTTTTGAACTTAATTGGATGCAATATTATTATGAGTTTCATGCCCTCTCCGAGAAATATTAATTATCAAGAAGAAGGAAAGAATATAAAATATATTTAAATTATTTTCGTTTCTTCCCTTGTGCAAGAAAATACGTGGCATTGTGTTCCGTAACATAATACTCTATGTCTCATTAAAAATCAAGATTTTCGGCAGTGATTGGAGAACGAAGTGTCTTAACATAAAGTTCTTTCCACAAAGTTGCTTCTTAACACAAAGTTGCTGTGCGAGAAAAACCGTACCGTAGAAAACAGATAAATAACTACAATTGAGTCATGAAAGAGTAGACTAGAAATCGAATACCAGTAAAATATAGTAATTAAATAAAATCATAATTGTAGGTAGGTAGGTAGTCAAATAAATAATCGCAAAAGAGACTTTTTAGATAACAAATATACAAGAATAAAAAATGCCTAAAAATATTGTTCGTCTTTGTTACTGCTGTAAAATGGTTTATATATTTTTTCCAAAATATATATGTGTATGTGCAAACATCTTAATTCGTATAGACTACGTCCTAGAAAAATGAAATCTTTTAGAATATGTTTTTAGACAGTGAGAGAAAGTATACCATACATACAAAATTCGAGAGCTACGATCTCGTAGCAGTTTTTAAATTCGAAGTAGGTCTACTTCACTATTTATTAATTGAAACATTTTTTTTTGTCAAAATACATCAAGTTTTGCCACTTCACATGCTAAAGTGAGAAAATACAAGATATTTAAAATATCTATAGAATTTCGAGAATCTCGAGTAGAAATAAAGTACCAGTCAAATATAATTGAATAAAATAATTAAAAAGTTGTGTGGAATGTCCAATTACTTCAGTTTTTGACCTATTTTATGTAGTTAAATATTTTTACTCAGAATGTATTTATTTTAAATCAGATTACATTTGTTTTTTATACTGTGAAATATTGAGAAAAAAAGTAAAAAAAAAAAATATATATGGTGAATTGAAAAATATTCTTGTATTCGCTATAAATAAAGAATATTTGGAATAAAATTTATCTTGTAATACCTTTGACTCTAATTTCCAATTCCACTTTATATTTTTCCTAAATAAAATATATATGGCTGACATGACTGATGCTAAGAGAGCTTTTGAAAATTCAATATTATCGAATAGAGTTGTAGATTTGCATTAAGAAATGTTACCACTGCCACGTGCTTTACATCACTAATGACCACCATTGACTCTATGTAAATAAAATTGCGGACGACAACTAGTGATGTCATAAAATGACACTGTAAAAGTATTAAAACAAATCTGTTAGCATGAATATTTATTACACAATAATTTTATTACAATTTCTAAATGTTAAGCATTATACACAGCTATATCTACTTGTATATTAAATTTACTTTACATCGATATATTTCCTAAGTTATTAATACTAAACATATTTTATACAAAATTTGGAGATACAAAGTGAAGAGGGAACTTCTGGTCCGTTTTCTTAATATGCACAGTAGGATATCAGCTCGTTGACAGTACAAGGCTTGTCGCAGCATTCCGAAACCACCTGCCTCTTGCTCCTGCCCAGACCGTGAGCTCTATGTGGTGGTAACCATGGCCAACCCATATCCATTGGAATATGATGATCAGCTTTTGATGATCTTTTAATCAGATTATTATCACAAAGTAGCGCTAAAGCTGATGCCAATCTTCTTCCACAGTAAACTTGACCGTAATCTTGGGATGATACAAATGCAGTCAAAGTTAAAATGACGAGAGATAATATAGTGGGAATCTTCATGTTGATAGGATGAGTGTATCCGGAGATGTGTGCTTTAGATTATATTTGCTGAAGCTTTTATACATTGTAAAGTTCATCAATATTCAATTACATCTACTTGGATAAGTTCGACTAAGGTGACCTAAATATGTCATAGAACATCTACTTGTTAGGTTCTTAATAAGGGATTATTCAATATTATTGCATTAAATTATAGAGTAGTTATCATATAATTAAGATTTTATTAAGAAGAATAGGAAATCGGCTTTAAATGAAAATTACTAAGAAGTAACGAATAATTCAAACACCTCTTATCACATCGTAATTATGGGACCACATCAGGACACATATGAAAAAAATATCAAAGTAGGTTCAGCCCGATTAAAGTATTGCGGTAATACACCTAACCGAAAGTACATTCTAATTGAGGACCTCCTTCTTTTTTGGGTTAAAATATATATATAATCCAAATTGATATCCCATTGATAAAAATAATTTTCTATAAACGCATATATGGATTATAAATTTACTTTACTTTCTTTAATAATCATTATCCCACACATTTTTGCTTTCGTTTACTTATTATGCAAATATAGGTGACTGGAATATTTGAATATTGATTAATCTCATCCAGTATAAAAGCTCAAGTAAATATTTACCTGAGCAGACAACTTTACGTAGCTTAGAGAAGACAACATGAAGATCCCAGCACTAATATTTTTAGCTTTTGTTGTGTCGGGAGAAATGGTTTCGTCTCATGATTTTGGTCAAGTTTACTGTGGGAGAAGACTTGCATCTGCATTGGCACTTCTTTGTGATAATAATTTGATAAAAAGATCAGAGCTGCATCATAATATTGAATCGGACATGAGTTGGCAGTGGCTCACACCACACACAGCGCACAGTATGGGCAGAAGTAAGAGGCAGGTGGTCTCCGAGTGTTGCGACAAACCTTGTACTGTTGATGAGTTGATGTCCTATTGTGCTTTCTAAATGACGTTGATTTTTATGATAAATTTTTAATGCTAGAACTAACAGAGCATCAAGACTGACACAGAGATAGTTCTTCTTAATGTTTATATTATGATCATTTGGTAGTCAGTAAATTATATAAATATTTAAGATTATTTAATTATAATAAAATATATTATTTAATGAATAAATTAATTTGTCATTTTATTTTGTACTTTTATTAAAACTATTTATGTGTAATATACTTTTATTCTTTCAGTATTTATTGGTATATATAAATTTAAAATACAACAGTATTTTGACGCATAGCACCATCTGACTTGCCTGAAAATCTGCACGGATGATAATGGTCAGAACGACCAGGATTGAGAAAATAATTTTAAGCATGTGCTTGAGTTTCTCAAGTTAATTTCGTGATTATAACGTTTTTATTAGAAAAGCAACAGCTTTAAGCTTAATTTTTTTTAACAAATAAATTAATATTTTATCTTACTTTAATGTCTACAGTTTCTTTACGATAATTTATATGTATGTTAACATAGATACCGACATTAATGATATCTATCGTTCACTATTAAATCGTAAGTCTCTTATAGCTTCCAACGCACGTATAACCCAATTACCAATTATTACTTACTTATTTTATAATGTCTTTATCAAAAAAATAACTATAAGATTATTTTTCAAAACTTTATTTAAACAACATCCACAAACTCATTAATATTTGTGCCCACTTTTAGTTGGTTTGTTTACAGAAAATGCAAATGCTGGATTCAATAAAGTATAGAAACGGACTATATTCATTTCATTCCACTCATCTATTGGCAAAATTGCCAATGACGTCGTTATCATCATCGTTTTAAAGATGCTAGTGTGTATTTTTTCTAACGCTTCTGCTTCGATTATGATGATCTCTTCATATGTCTATGTCCTCGTGCCTCATGGAAGGTCATAACCATGGCCTTGGTCGCCTGACGTATCAAGTTAATCTAAGGCAAGTGACTTTATTTGCTCTTGACCAATGGATGGTATAGATTGTAGCTTTTTTTCACAGTTAGGGCATTCATTTTTTACCGATCAATCCTCCCTCTTTTAACGTGACATTGGCGAAGTCCTTTGTGTTCAACTGACACGCTCGAAGCTCCATAATTAAAGAACTGATTAGGTATATACTATCATTTGCTAATAAAAACCATTGATTATGATGTAGGTTATAGTATGCGCATCTGACAGTTTTTGTTAGAGTATGAAATTCTATAATTCTTTGTCATAATACCTTATTTGCACATTTGCATCTTTATTATTTGACCTTTTCAGATGAAAGTAAATTAGAAATGGACTTTAATTATTTTTTTATACAGATATATGTATGTTATGATTATATTATCTTTAACAGGTTAAAAGTAGGAATGAAGCGCTAAATGCTATCTTCACGGTATATTATTTATGCATCTTCAATATTTATAAATTTATATTATGATGTAAAAACCATATACTATAAAATATAAAAAAAAAATATGTTTAAAATCTATTTTTAAACATATTAATGATGAAAATGACGGTAGTAATAAACAAAATTATATCTTTTTAATCGGTCATTTTAAGTGACAGTGAGGTCATTTTACTTTTCTTATACTTCTTAACAAATTCATTTGATACTTACGTCATGGGAATGTAATAAAAATAACTAATTCACTAAGAAAGTTCTGCAATATTAGATCTAAATCTAACAGTAATTTAGTTAACCTTACATTTTTTTTGTGACAATCCATGTGACACAGGGACATACACATATGATGGGATCATAATAATTCGGAGCAGAAGAGTTAGGAACACACTAAATAAATCTGTTTTTAATACAACGACAATGTTAATGACGTTACTAGCAATATTATTAATCGACCAATGGGACTGTATCCCGCATGTATCAGGGAAGGTACAGGGTACCTGAGAACCTAGTGTTAAGACATTCCGTTCTCTTTCAACAATTCCCTTCCCCATTATTAAACTAAAATGATTAAGAAACAAGGAAGTAGCCACAAAATTTTTAGTTATGTTGTACGAACAAAATGCAAACTTTAAAAATCTATAATAGCCAGCTTTATAATAAGGCGAGTTTTCACACATTGAAAGGAATATTTTTTTGTATTTAAAATTTATTGTACAATACGTTTACTATACATAAATAAAAAAAACATTTTTTACATTTATATCTAGTTTTTTATTCTGCCATATACGTAGTAAATTCTCAAACTGTTGGTCCTATTTTATATTTTCGGTTTTACAATCTTCTATTCATATTTGATCATTTAATGTATAGAAAGAAAGTAGAGTTTACAAAATCTTTTTTAATAAGCACAGTAAGACAATAGCTCATTAACGGTGATTTCAAGGTTTGTCATAGCATTCTGGGAAACCACCTGTCTTTTGCTCCTGCCCAGACCAAGTACTTTTTTATGGGGCACAAGCCATGGCACCAGTTCATATGCTATCAATACTTTGATGAACTTCAGATCTTTTTATTAAATTATTATCACAAAGAAGCGCGCCAGCACTGTTGCAAGTCTTCTTCCACAATAAACTTCACCAAAATCATGAGATGATACAATCACTGAAAAGCTTAAAATTACAACAAATAGTACAGTTGGGATCTTCATATTGGTAAGATGAGAGTGTCTCTAGATGTGTGCTTTAGACGATATTTACTGAAGCTTTTATACTTTGTAAGACTCATCAATATTCAATTACATCTACTTGAATAAGCCCGACCAAGGTAATTTCCATATGTCACGGAATTAGAACTTATTTCAATAATATTGTTATTGAAAGTTACAGCAATAAAATTATAGATAAAACCTTCCATGTGGAAAATATGTAACACGTCAATAACTATTTATCTTTCCTAAATATTGTACCAGAAACTTATTATGCTTTTTCAGTTGTTTATATCCTAAAATAAACGTACTTCCGTTTCACTTTTATTAATGTGTTATGCAAATGTAGGCTACTAGAATATCTGAATATTGATTAATCTCGTCCAGTATAAAAGCTCAGGTGATCATCTGCTTAAGCACACAAGTTCACGGAGCTTACTCTTGTCAACATGAAGGTCCCGGCATTAATATTTCTATCCTTCGTCATTCTCGCAGAAATGGTTTCATCTCAAGATTTTGGGCAAGTGTACTGCGGAAGAAGACTTGCATCAGCGTTAGCACTTCTTTGTGACAATAATTTGATAAAAAGATCAGAACTGCCTCATAATGTTAGATCAGACATAAACTGGCAGTGGCTCTCACCACACAGAGCGCACAGTATAAGCAGGAGCAAAAGACAGGTGGTGTCCGAGTGCTGTGACAAACCTTGTACTGTTGACGAGTTGATGTCCTATTGTGCTTTCTAAGTAATGTTGAATATGTTAAATTCTTTTTAGTTCTAGCAGAGCATCAAGACTGACACATAAAGCTACTTAACGTTTAAAGTATAGTCTTTTTCTTATTTAAATTGTATGTGTATGTAAGGTTATTTAATTAGTACTATAAAATATATTATTTAATGAATAAACGAATTTATCATTTTATTTTGTGCTTTTACTGAAACCTTTTATGTGTAGCATGAATATGCTTATATTATTTGAATATTTTTGAATGAATCCTATCATAACGACCAAGATCGAGAAAATATTTTTAAACATGTGTTTTAGGTTTTCAAACTAATTTTGTGGTCGTATACTGTCGTGATCATTTTTATTAGGACAACAACGGCTTTTGGTTTCACTTTTTAACATGAAATTAATATATGACCTTACATTAATGGTTACAGTTAATGAATGATGAATTTCAATAACTAACATGTATATCTACTTAAAAATCGAAATGGTTGATATCATCTGCTAATTAATCGTAAAAGTCTTATGAAATCAGAGACAACCTAATTACTACTTATTACATATTTTTTTTATATCTTTTTTGCCAAAAAATTAAAGTATTTGGTTACTTTTTTAAGTTTTATTTAGTTGTGCCCCCCGGGGCTCCGTCCGCCTGGAATTTAGTAAAAACATATATCTCTATCTCTATCTCTAGTAAAAACATATATATATATATATATATATATATATATATATATACATATATATTTATTTAAGAGGACCAACTAATGTTAAGTGGTTACCTTCACCCATAGACATCTAAAACACCACAACAATTGTGTGGATGTGCAAATGGAAGGGGAAGGTGACAACGGCAGTCCGCTATCGGAACCACCCAATTCTGGGGAACGGATAGGTGGGAATAGGAAAAAACACCTGGTTTACATGCCTTCGAACTGGGACACATCATTAGATATTTGGTGGTACATCTTTAACATGATTGTGGTTGCGAGCCAATCGGAACACGAATCTCCTACCAATTAATTACTGCGATACTCGCCTCTTACGGGACGCTTTCAATTTTATTTATATGTGTAGACTAGTTATATATCGCAATATCTTTTGTGTTTATGTGGACTTTATGACCTTTATCATACTATGTCCGTTAACTATTGATTGCCATCAAAAACTAGACACAAAATGCCATCACTTTCCCCATATATAATAATGTCTGAGAGGAAAATATTTTGTTTCTATAATATAAAAAAACATTCGTCTTATCAGATTATTTGTGTCCATTTTTAGTAGGTTTTTACCGAAAATGCAAATAGATTAGATTCAAGAAAGTATATAGATTGACCAGATTTATTTCATTTAGTGTTTATATTATTTTCGTTTACTTATTATCGTGACAGTAACTATGATGTCCAATATTTGGATAAATTGAAACTGTGTTGTCTGATGGTGTTCGTTGTGGTTTCCACTGGATCGATTAATAAAATTGCTTGTAACTTCGTTAATGTCGTCGTTATGTTAAACACAGATGTTAGTGTGCTCCTAACTCTTCTGCTCCGAATTATGATGATCCCATCATATGTCTATGTCCCTGTGTCTCACGGATTGTCATGGCACGCGATTGCTCGCCGGACCTATCAAATTAATGTAAGGAAAGTTCCTTGCTTGGCCTAGCCGCGATAGCTATATGACTTCAAAATCAAAAATAGGGGAAAGTGTTTCTCAAATGGATTTAACTACTTTTAGGTGATTTATTGTCATTCAATCATGAAATTCATTTACTAGGGTGCACACACAATTTTGACTTAGCTTTAGTTTGAGAATTATTTTCCTTCCTTTCCTTTCAGAATACCTTATTTACATATTTGTATCTTTATCGTTCGACTTTTTCAAAAAGTAGCTTAGAAATGAGGCTTCGAAGATTTCTTTATACCTCGAGAATTTATTTGTTATTATTACATTATCCCTAACAGGTTAAAAATGAGAACGGAGCGCTAAACGTTATTGTTACGACATACTACTTAGGCTTTTGTCTCATTTTCAACAGTACATGTTTATAACTATAGAAAATATTATTAAATTAGAAATAGAAAATATATATATAAAATGTACTTTTAATCAAGTATAAGACATATATTTTTAGTAGGATGCCCACAGTAGTCCCACATAAAGGGAGCATTTAAGAAAAGTAGCGCGCCATTTTGGCGGTATTTCAAAATGTCAGTTTTACGAAAATTACTTTCTGTTCATTTAAAAAAATCTATAATAATTGCTTAACAATAGGGGCAGCTATGTCATAAAAATATTAAAAGATTTTTTTTCAATAAAATTTTATTGTATAATACGTTTACTATATACATAAATCAGAAAACATTTTTACATTTTATCCTAATTTAACTATTTTATTGATTCACCTTATCGACGCCATATACCTAGTAAATTCTCAACACTTATATTTTATATATTTTTTAATTTTACAATCTTCATTTTATATTTGCTTACTTAATAGAAAAGAAAGTCGTGGTTGGTTTTCTTAATATGCTGAAGATAAGACAATAAGCTCATTTTTACAATAGTACAAGGTTTATCACAGCATTCAGAAACCTACACCTGTCTCTTGCTCCTGCCCAGACCTCGCGCACTATGGGGCGCAAGCCATGGCCAGTTCATATCACTATCAATACTTTGATGAACTTCAGATCTTTTTATTAAATTATTATCACAAAGAAGCGCCAGCACTGTTGCAAGTCTTCTTCTGGCGGCTTCAGCAAAATCATGAGATGATACAATTGCTGAAAACTTAAAATGACAACAAATAGTACAGTTGGGATCTTCATGTTGGTTAGACGAGAGTCTCTCTAGATGTGTGCTTTAGAGCAGACCTTGATATTTACTGAAGCTTTATACTTTGTAAGACTCATCAATATTCAATTACTCTACTCGAATAAGCACGACCAAGGTAATTTCCATATGTCACGGGAGTACATTTAAATTATTTTGATAGTATTATTATTGCAAGTTACAAAAAAATTTAAAGTATTAATTACTATTTCTTTCTCCGAAATATTGTACCAGAAACTTATTATGTTATTTCAGTTGTTTATGTCCTAAAATAAGCGTAGCAATATTACACCACGTTAATATGTTACGCAAATGTAGGTGACTGGAATATTTGAATATTGATTAATCTCGTCCAGTATAAAAGCTCAGGGTGATTCTCTCAAGCTTTTACTAATTCATGGAACTTACAAGTCAACATGAATCCCAACATTAATATTTTGGCTTTCGTCGTTTTCGGAGAAATGGTTGTATCTCATGACTTTGGGCAGGTTTGCTGGCGGGAAGACTTGCATCCCCTTTATTGGCACTTCTTTGTGACAATGAGTGATCCAAAGATCAGGCACCATCATATTATTGATTTGGACATGATTGGCAGTGGCTCACACCACCTGAAGGCGCACAGTATGGGCAGAACCAGGAACAGGTGGTCTCCGAATGCTGCGACAAGCTTGCTTGTACTGTTGTGGATGATGTCCTGTGTGCTTTCCTAACTCCCGTGATTTTTTGTTGAATTTTAATGCTGAATCTGTAACAGAGCATCAAGACGACACAGAGATAGTTCTACTAAAAGTTCATGAATCATGGTCTTTTCTTATGATAATACGAAAATGCCTTTAGTAAATCGTGTTAAAGATTATTTAATACTGTAAAATTATGAAAAAATATATTATTTAATGAATAAATAATTTTATAAATAATTTTGTGCTTTTATTGAAACCTTTTAGGTGTAATATACTTTTATTCTTTCAATACTTATACAATATCAATATATCTATCTATATATGAACAAAAGAAAATATTACGTCGCTATTTTAACACATAACACCATCTGATTTGTCTGAAAATTTGTTGCCGTGCTTGGATTCGGTGATAATAAAATATTTGCTGAATGAACCTTACCAGAACGAACAGGACTGATAAGATAAATTTAACCATGTGTTAGTTTCTCAAATTAATATCGTGATTATTACATTTTTGTTTGGAAAGCAACAGCTTTCTGCTTTAATTTTTTAACAAATAAATAAATATTTGGTCTTACTTTGATGTCAACAGTTATCTTATGATAACTTATATGTGTATTAACATAGATATCGTGAATAAAATTGTGCATATTATTTTATAATTTCTTTATCAAATAATTAACTATAAGATTATTTTTCAACAACATTCAAACTCCTATTATCTGTGTCCATTTTTAGTTGGTTTGTTTACAGAAAATGCAAATACTATATTAGATTTCAACAAGGCATAGAGACTGACCACATTTATTTCAATTTAGCGCTTATATTATTGTCGTTTTCCTTACTGTGCCTACCGTGCGTTACCTTTACCGTGGTAGTGATCGTGACGTCCCATTTTTGGGTATATTGAGACTGTGCTCTTTGATGGCCTTAGTTGATACATCCACTGGTGGATTAATAAAATTACCGATAAGGTTGTTATCATAGTCATTGTTTTAAACATGTTAGTGTGTCCAGCTCCTAACGCGTTTGCTATGAATTTCCTAACATCACTATGTCCCTGTGTTTCATGTATGATCAGTACATGTGATTGCTCGCCGAATCTTTTAAGACAATGTAGTGACTCGCCATTGACCACCAGACCGCCATAGCTATGACTTCAATGTGACTTACGGGAGCCATATCCACTGTTAGGAGATTTAATATTATCCTATCATGAAATCCATTTACTAGGATATTTATAGGTCATAGTAGGCACCTTTGACTTTGCTTTACTTTCCATAATATCGTATAATTAAGATAGAATTGGAACTATTTTTTTATACATGGAATATTTTTTATTGTTATCCTTAACAGGTTATCAGTGAGAACGGAGCGCTAAGCATTATCGTCACGACATACTTACTGCGCTTCTTCTATATTTATCAACTGTTGTTGTTAGAAACCATATAAAATATTAATGAATTAAAACTAGTAAAATATATATAAAATCTACTTTTAGTCTAGTATAAGAAATATATTCTTAATTTAATGCCCTTATAATGAGAGTAACAAACAAAAGCCGCTTCACCACATTAGATGACAATGAGGTCATTTTATTCTTCTTATGCTTCTTTCCAAATTTTTCATTTTACCTTTTTGCCATGGGAATGTAATAAAATTACAAATTCGCTACTTAGAATGTCCCACATTAATAAATTTAGAAACAGTAACTCAGTTAACCATGCATTATTAAACTAAAACGATTTAACAAGTATACGAAGTTTTATAATTTCAGAAGGTGATCAAATTGATGTGATAGATTTGAAAAATGCTTTGTACGAACAATCCAAGCAAATAAAAATCTATAATAGTTGCTTTATAAAAAGGACAGTTCTGTCATAAAAACAATAAAAGATTTTTTTAGATAAAAATTTATTGTATAATACGGTTACAATACACATAAACAAAAAAAACAATATATACATTTCTATCTAATTGCCTATTTATTCTACACCTTATCGTTGCCATATACCCCATAAATTCCCAACTGTTTTATTCGGTTTTCGGTTTACAATCTTTCGTTCATTTTATATTTGATGACTAAATGTATAGATGAGTCCTGCTTCTTTTTCTTAATACGCACAGTAAGACAACAGCTCGTTAACAGTACAAGGCTTGTCGCAGCATTCAGAAACCACCTGCCTCTTGCTCCTGGCTCCAGACCATGAGCTCTTTGCGGTGCAAGCCATGGCCAGTTCATATCACTGGCAATACTTTTGATGAACTTCCGATCTCTTTATTAAATTGTTGGTCAAAGAAGCGCCAACACTGTTGCAAGTCTTCTTCCACAATAAACTTCACCAAAATCATGATGATACAATCGCTGAAAAACTTAAATTGCCACAAATAGTGTAGCTGGGATCTTCATGTTGATATGATGAGTGTATCTCAAGATGTGTGCTTTAGGACGATATTTACTGAAGCTTTTATATTTCGTAAGGCTCCATCAATATTCAATTACATCTACTTGAATAAGCTCGATATAGTTAACCCACGCATGTCATGGAATTTCAACTCTCAACTTTGAGTTCTTGACGAAAATTATTGAAAGTTACAGCAATAAAATTTTTAGCTAAAACCCCTGCCATGTGGTAAAACATTATCTTTAAATTATTCGTGTTATGTTATATCTTAAAATGGTCCTACATATTTTGACTTTTGTTATTATATTATGCAAATGTAGGCGACTGAACTGCTTATTTGAATATTGATTAATCTCGTCCAGTATAAAAGCTCAGGTGATCATCTGTTTGGGCACAATAAATTTACGTGGTAGCTTACACAAGCCAACATGAAAATCCCAGCATAATATTTCTAGCTTTCGTTCTTGGAGAAATGGTTTCTGTGTCAAGATTTTGGGCAAGTGTACTATGAAGAAGACTTGCATCAGCTTTAGCGCTTCTTTGTGACAATAATTTGATAAAAAGATCAGAGCTGCACTCACAATGTTAAATCAGACATGAGCTGGCAGTGGCTCACCACACAAGGCCCACAGTATGGGCAGGAGCAAGAGGCAGGTGGTCTCCGAGGCTGCGACAAACCTGTAATTGTTCACGAGTTGATGTCCTATTGTGCTTTTTAACTGATGTTAATCATGTGTCCATACTTTTAATGCTGATCTAATAGAGCATCAAGACTGACCAGAGACAGAGCTACTTAACGTTTATAGGTATTGTCATTTCCATATGGCAGATTCAAAATGCCATGAAGAATTTCTCATACGATTATGCACTCGTAAATATTTAAGGCTTAACAAATAGTAGTATAAATTATAAGAAATTGCATTACTTAATTAATAAATGTATTAGTTATTTTATTTGGTATTTTTACTGAAACCTTTTGTATGTAACATATTTTTTATTGTATAACACATGTCGCTGGATCTGGAGAATATTGAATTATTTACAGTAAGAATCTGATGTCCTGGCAGGGACGAACATGATAACGAGAAAACAAAAATAATTTGTTTCTTACTAGTCAAATAAAACAGCTTTTGGCTTTGTATTTTAGACGCCTGTCGTGGCACAGAGGCACAAGCGTGCGACTGTAAGCGCGACAGGTTGTAGGTTGATTTCACTCCAGGAAATGAAAAGTATTTCATTTCCTGGGTCTGGTATCAAGGCAAAGCGCGGCGTTGAATTCCGCCACCAGCACGCAATGCTTCAAAATCCGGCAGAAAGTGGGAAACGGAAAAAAGAATGGATTGTCTTAACACTACGTTCTCAGGTTCCTCTGCTTACCCTACTATTTGTATTAAAAAAAATAGTAAATAAATTAATATTTGACTTTATAATGGAATTATATACTATGTATATGTGTACTGATATAATTTGTATCATTTAATTATAAATAATAAAAACATCTTATAGTATCCGAGACACAAAGAACATAATGACTGTCTTCACTACTTTGGAGTTCATTATGAAATAACAAATTAAATTTCAAAAATGAAAATGAAATGTGTGTATCAGCCTTCTGTTACCATGGCATCTCCCACTTTTGAAAATAGATTAAACCGGTCTCCATGATGGTCTCCTCTGTTCCTACGCTTTATGGATAGTTTTGGCACACAACAGCTCGTCAGGATCATGGTATCCTTGATCTATCAGGAATTTCTGGTTTGTTATATGTATGGAATCAAATATATGTTTTTATTATAGTTTGTATAATATATATTCAGAGGCAGTAGATGTTGTGGATAGAGGAATAAACTATTTGGTATACATATTCCAGCGATGTCGTGTACGTAAAGGTCCATGGGGTGTAAAGTACAACAACTCAATAGTATCTCAGTTGAAAGTGATTTCTTTCTCTGATACAGTAAGACATGCGATTTCTTATCATAGAATCTACACATTTATTTTGGAAGTAAATACTAATGAATTTTCACCTAAGAACGTACCTTTGTTAGAATACCTACTGACACGTTTGTATCTTTTATCATTTGATCTCATTAAATGTAAGTTTTAAAATGTAGTTTCATTTTCTTTGCACTTTTTAATGTTACATTATTACAAAGTCTCAGTTTCTATATTCTATCTATTGACTGCTTCAATTAATGTAATATTAAAAATTATTTAAATAATAATAATTAAAAACAAGTAATGTTTTTATATATATAATCTGTTATTTAAAAGTATAATAAATATAGTATTTTCATCACTTTAATTTCAGATATAATATTCTTTATTGCACATTCAATTTATAAAAAATAAAAAACAATAGAACTGGATGTCGACAAACGTGGACTTATCTCTAGAAGAGATCTCTTCCAGTCAATCTGTGGAAGTGGAAGCGTAACAGGTAGCGGATTGAAGTTCAGTGAAACAAAAATAAATAAATAAATAATAAGTACCTTAAGAGACGCAAGACTTCTATAATATATTTATATTGAATACATAAAAATATGACATAGTATATTACATATATATAAAAACATACACATTCTATATATATATGTATATATATATATATATATATATATATATATATATATATATATATATATATATATATATATATATATATATATATATATATATATATATATATATATATATATATATATATATATATATGTAATAAAAGTAGCGAGCTATCTAAGCCTGTCCACCATATTGGATGACAGTGGCATCTTTTATTTTTCGTATACTTCTTAGCAAAACTTTGATTTGATTTTTATGTAATAGGAAAATTAAGAATCACTAATCCGCCGTTTAGGTTTAGGAACAGTTTCTTAGAGAACCATACATTATTAAACTAAGATGGTTTAATGTGTATGCAAAATTTCAGGTTAATTAGATTTTAATTAAATATTATTTGCAAAATAAAACAAATATTTTCTTCCTAAATAAGAATAAAGGGTTATTATATAATTGCTGATTATAAAGGAAAAAATTGTGATAAAAATAATGAAATAATTCTTCAAAAAGTAAAATTTATTGTACGAGTATAATATGCTTACTATTCACGTGAATACGAAGTACTATGTACATTTATATCTAGTTGCCTAACTATTCTAAATATCATTGATGCTGTTTACCATAAGGAATATAAATTCACAATAATTATACTTCTTTATACATTCGGTTATACAATCTTTCTAAATTTCATACGTTGATTCAGTGTAAAGTAGAAAGTCGTGGTTCGTCTTCTTAATATGCACAGTAAGACATTAGCTCGTTGACAGTGCAAGGCTTATCGCAGCATTCAGACACCACCTGCCTCTTGCTCCTGCCCATGCTGTGAGCTCTGTACGGTGCAAGCCATGGCCAGTCCATATCACTGACAATGCTTTGATGAACTTCAGATCTTTTTATTAAATTATTATTACAAAGAAGGGCCAACGCTGTTGCAAGTCTTCTTCCACAATAAAAACCTTCACCAATATCTTGGGAAGATATATTTGCTGAAAAGCTGAAAATAGCCAGAAATAGTACAGTTGGGATCTTCATGTTGATAAGACAAGAGTACCTCAAGATGTGTGCTTTAGAAGATATGTACTGAAGCTTTTATACTTTGCCAGACTCATCAATATTCAATTATATCTATTTGAATAAGCCTGACTAAGGTAACCTACATATGTCACATGTCATTTCTCTTCTTCATTAAATTATCCTAAAGTTATTATTTTATGTCAGTTATTTATAACCTAAAAATAATTCTACGTATTTAAACTTTCGCAATATGCAAATGTAGGTAACTGGAATATTTGAATATTAATTAATCCAGTATAAAAGCTCAAGTCAACATCCCTCGAAGCACAGAAGTGTACTTACCTTTATTAAGCAAACATGAAATTCCCAACATTATTGTTTTTCACTTTCGTGGTATTAGGGGAAATGGTTTCAACCCAAGATTTTGGCGAAGTTTACTGTGGGAGAAGACTTGCATCAGCATTGGCACTTCTTTGTAATAATAATTTGATAAAAAGATCAGAAATGCATCATAATGTTATATCGGACATGACTTGGCAATGGCTCTCGCCGCACAGAGCACACAGTATGGGTAGGAGCAAGAGGCAGGTGGTCTCCGAGTGCTGCGACAAGCCTTGTACTGTTAATGAATTGTTATCTTATTGCGCTTTCTGAGAATTAGATGAAAATTTCGTCTGTCAAAACGTTTAAATATGGTCTAATAAAGTACAGAGACTGAGGATCCTAGCTAATGTTCTTTACTTTCGTCATTACTATTGTTTTCTTATAGCTCTATAAAAATTGTATAAATATTTAAGTTACCTTAGTAATTACTTCGAATTTAATAAACATAAATGTATTATTTAGTTAAATAATAAAAATACATAAATCTTATTCAGTATTTTTACTAAAACCATATACGTCAACATGAATACCGTATATATCACAGCTTTTATTTCGTCGTAAATGTCCTATTTCGTACGAGATATAAAAGAGAATCAGAGGATGATTCATCCCTTTTTTGTCTATTGCATTTATTTAATAAAAAAAACGAAGTGATTATCACATTACACTAAGTTGTATGCAATATTTATTTTAACTTATATATTTATTTTAAATTATAATTTTTCTTCATAATTATTAGTTAAAGTTGATAGTTTTTCACTAGTGTTTTAAACAGTATCTTAATTACCTAAATTTCTTAATTGCCTTAAAATTCTGCCTTATTTTAATAGCTAATACCCGCATATAATAGAGGTATATCGTGGCACAAGCGTGCGAGTGTAAACGCGACAGGTTGTGGGTTCCATCCCCACTCCAGGAAATCAATATATTAAATAATATTTAGTATTTTCATTTTACGCTCTGGTAACCAGGCAAAGAGCGATGTTGAGTTCCGCCACTCAGCACGCAACACCTTAATTCGGTGGACAGTGGGGAACGGAAAGGCTAAATAGAAAACGGTGTGTCATAACACTAGGTTCTCTAGTTCCCTCTGCCTACTCTGCTATGTGCGGGATACAGTGTGAATCTATCAAAAAAACCCACAACTTGTTCGCATAGACTTTGCGGCTGTTGCCTCTTTTCTGTATAGGTATCTTATACCCATGTAAAACTTTTCCGATATAATTGAGTGATAAACAAGAATCTTCTTCTTCTTCGTATCAAAAAATTGAAATGCTCAAATGATGTTTTGCCAGTGTTTAGCCAAGTAGACTGTATCTTCTATTGCCTCGATGAGATCTTGGTTTGAACAAGTGAACGAACCGTTGGAAGAGCGCTTGCTCTTCTTGTATGCCATAATTTCTCTTTTGGCATCACAGTCGCAAGATGTGTAACCTGTGACCCTGCAGGACATATCTCAACTTATAAGCACCTATTGCTGAAACTACTGAACGCAAGGAACTGAAATTTGGCATGATATTTTTCTTGAGGAATGTAGGGATAGTGATGGTTTTTGGATATTACCAGGGTAAAAAACGATCAGGGCTAGGACGAAACTTTGTGTTTCTTCAGTGAATTCATGAAAAGCTATTAAACTATTAAGAAACATTTTTCTTAAAAAATCCTTCAAAATACCAACAGGTCAGTATGTAATCATAAACTATAAGGTAAACTATATGATATGTAGAAAATTAGGGACTTACAACAAAGTTCACTCCCCAGGGAACAATACCAAATTTTTGCTTCTTGCGCCCAATACTTTTGGTTGTGCGTTGACCGTCAATCAGTCATTTAATAATGGAGAACTTTTATATTATTGTTTTTTCATTGATAAAAAAAAATGAATACTGTATATCGATTCATTAATACTAAATTTTTGTACTATTTTATCATTATGATATTGATGATAAAGATAGATTTTTAATTAGGAAACAAATTATGTACATGTGTGGTTCAAATTTATGTTTTATGATTTCTCTTTTGATGATTTAAGTTCATATAATTAAAGTTATATTAGTATATGCGCTCAGCAATGTAATATTATATTATTAGTGAATTAGAACCATCTTACATAATTTAAAGTATAGGAAAATAAATATATAAATAAATAAATAAATTAATTAATAAATAAATATATAAATAAATATAGGAAGGGCATTGCTTGGATAAAAAGTCAAAGAAATGTTTAAAAATGAAAATTTATTTTATTATACATTAACGATACACTGAATACAAAATATTATTTACAATTATCTCTAGTTGCCTACTGGATTATAAGTACATTTTTCGGTAATTATAATTTTTCTACAATTTGTACGTGATAGTGTATTCTATAAGGTGATCGTAGTTTGGTTTCTTATAATGCACAATAAGACATCAGCTCATTGATAGTACAAGGTTTGTCGCAGCATTCTGAGACCACTTGCCTCTTGCTCCTGCCTAGACCATGAGCTCTTTGCGGTGCAAGCCATGGCCAGTTCATATCGCTGGCAATACTTTGATGAACTTCCGATCTCTTTATTAAATTGTTATCACAAAGAAGCGCCAACACTGTTGCAAGTCTTCTTCCACAATAAACTTCACCAAAATCATGAGATGATACAATCGCTGAAAAACTTAAAATTGCCACAAATAGTGTAGTTGGGATCTTCATGTTGATATGATGAGTGTATCTCAAGATGTGTGCTTTAGACGATATTTACTGAAGCTTTTATATTTCGTAAGGCTCATCAATATTCAATTACATCTACTTGAATAAGTTCGATCTAGTTAACCCACGTATGTCATGGAATTTCAACTTTCAACTTTGAGTTCTTGACGTGAGAATTATTGAAAGTTACAGCAACAAAATTTTAGCTAAAACCTCACATGTGGTAAAACATTATCTTAAATTATTCATGTTATGTTATATCTTAAAAACAGTCCTACGTATTTTGACTTTTGTTATTGTATTATGCAAATGTAGACGCCTGGAACTGCTTATTTGAATATTGATTAATCTCGTCCAGTATAAAAGCTCAGGTGATTCTCTCCTCAAGCACACTAATTCATGGAACTTACACAAGTCAACATGAAGATCCCAACATTAATATTTCTAGCTTTCGTTCTTGGAGAAATGGTTTCGTGTCAAGATTTTGGGCAAGTGTACTGCGGAAGAAGACTTGCATCAGCTTTAGCGCTTCTTTGTGACAATAATTTGATAAAAAGATCAGAGCTGCATCATAATGTTGAATCGGACATGAGTTGGCAGTGGCTCTCACCACACAGAGCGCACAGTATGGGCAGGAGCAAGAGGCAGGTGGTCTCCGAGTGCTGCGACAAACCTTGTACTGCTGACGAGTTGATGTCCTATTGTGCTTTTTAACTGATGTTAATTTAATGTGTCCATACTTTTTAATGCTAGATCTAACAGAGCATCAAGACTGACCAGAGACAGAGCTACTTAACGTTTATAGGTATTGTCATTTCCATATGGCAGATTCAAAATGCCATGAAGAAATTCTATACGAGTATGCACTCGTAAATATTTAAGGCTTAATAAATAGTAGTATAAAATTATAAGAAAGTGTATTACTTAATTAATAAATGTATTAGTTATTTTATTTGGTATTTTTACTGAAACCTTTTGTATGTAACATATTTTTTATTGTATAACACATGTCGCTGGATCTGATAATACTAGAATTATTTTACAGTAAGAATCTGATGTCCTGGCAGGGACGAACATGATAACGAGAAAACAAAAAAAATAATTTGTTTTTACTAAATAAAAACAGCTTTTGGCTTTGTATTTTTTAGACGCCTGTCGTGGCACAGAGGCACAAGCGTGCGACTGTAAGCGCGACAGGTTGTAGGTTGGATTCCCACTCCAGGAAATGAAAAGTATTTTCATTTCCTGGGTCTGGTAACAAGGCAAAACGCGGCGTTGAATTCCGCCACTCAGCACGCAATGCTTCAAAATCCGGCAGAAAGTGGGAAACGGAAAAAAGAATGGATTGTCTTAACACTAAGTTCTCAGGTTCCCTCTGCTTACCCTACTATTTGTATTAAAAAAATAGTAAATAAATTAATATTTGACTTTATAATAGCTGCACTTACTTTACTATAATTTATACGCGTATGGAATTATATACTTATGTATATGTGTACCGATATAATTTGTATCATTTAATTACAAATAATAAAAACATCTTATAGTATCCGAGACACAAAGAACATAATGACCATCTTCATCACTGAGTTCATTATTTCATTATTATTAGAGTTTATTATGAAATAACAAATTAAATTTGTGTCAAACGAAAAATGAAATGTGTATATCGTCCTCTGTTTCCATGACATCTCACTTTTGAAATGAATTAATCCGGTCTCCATGATGGTCTCCCTCTGTTCCTACGCTTCATGGAAAGTTTTGGCACACAACAGCTCGTCAGATCATGTATCCTTGATCTATCAGGAATTTCGGTTTGTTATATGTATGGACCAGATATATGTTTTTTATTATAGTTTGTATAATATATATTCAGAGGCAGTAGATGTTGTGGATAGAGGAATAAACTATTTGGTATACATATTCCAGCGATGTCGTACGTAGCGTCCATGGGGGTGTAGTGCGTGCATAACAACTCAATAGTATCTTAGTTGAAAGTGATTTCTTTCTGATACAGTAAGACATGCGATTTCTTATCATAGAATCTACAATATTTACTTGGAAGTAGTACTCAATTACGACTTCACCTAAGAACGTAATCTTTGTTAGAATACCTTACTGACACGTTTGTATCTTTATCATTTGATCTCATTAAATGTAAGATTTAAATTCAGTTTCATTTTCTTTTGCACTTTTTTAATGTTACATAGTAATGTATAAGATATAGAAACTGAGATTTTGTAGTAACAAAATCTCAGTTTCTATATCTTCTATCTATTGACTGCTTCACTAATGTAATATTAAAAATTATTTAAAATAATAATAATTAAAAAACAAGTAATGTTTTTATATATATAATCTGTTATTTAAAAGTATAATAAATATATTCTTTTCATCACTTTAATTTCAGATATAATATTCTTTATTGCACATTCAATTTATAAAAAATAAAAAACAATAGAACTGGATGTCGACAAACGTGGACTTATCTCTAGAAGAGATCTCTTCCAGTCAATCTGTGGAAGTGGAAGCGTAACAGGTAGCGGGATTGAAGTTCAGTGAAACAAAAATAAATAAATAAATAATAAGTACCTTAAGAGACGCAAGACTTCTATAATATATTTATATTGAATACATAAAAATATGACATAGTATATTACATATATATAAAAACATACACATTCTATATATATATGTATATATATATATATATATATATATATATATATATATATATATATATATATATATATATATATATATATATATATATATATATATATATATATATATATATATAGATATATATATATATATACAAAAAGTAGCTGAGTTATCTAAGCCTGTCCACCATACTGGATGACAGTGGCATCTTTTATTTTTCGTATACTTCTTAGCAAAACTCTTGACTTGATTTTTATGTAATTGAAATGTAAAATTAAGAATCGCTAATCCGCCGTTTAGGTTGTTTAGGAACAGTTTCTAGGAGAACCATGTTACTATTAAACTAAGCTGGTTTAATGTGTATGCAAAAACTTCAGGTTTATTAGATTTTAATAAAAATATTATTTGCAAAATAAAAACAAATATTTTTCTTCCTAAATAAGAATAAAGGGTTATTATATAATTGCTGATTATAAAGGAAAGTAATTGTGATAAAAATAATGAAATAATTCTTCAAAAGTAAAATTTATTGTACGAGTATAATATGCTTACTATTCACGTGAATACGAAGTACTATGTACATTTATATCTAGTTGCCTAACCATTCTTAAATATCATTGATGCTGTTTACCATAAGGAATATAAATTCACAATAGTTATACTTTTTATAAAATTCGGCTATACAATTTTTCTATAATTCATACGTTGCAAAGTAGTACTCGTGGTTGGTCTTCTTAATGACGCACAGCAAGACATCAGCTCGTTGGCCAGCGCTTTATCGCATTCAGACACCACCTGCCTCTTGCTCCTGCCCATGCCGTGAGCTCTGGTACGAGTAAGCCATGGCCAGTCCATATCACCGACAATGCTTTGATGAACTTCAGATCTTTTATTAAATTATTATTACAAAGAAGGGCCAATCGCTGTTAAAAGTCTTCCACAATAAAACCTTCACCAATATCTTGGGAAGATATTTGCTGAAAAACTGAATAGCCAGAAATAGTACAGTTGGGATCTTCATGTTGATAAGATCGAGAGTAAATTTCAAGATGTGTGCTATAGAAGATATGTATTAAAGCTTTTATACTTTGCCAGACTCATCAATATTCAATATATTTACTTGAAATAAGCCTGACTAAGGTAACCTACATATGTCACATGTCATTTCTCTCTTCACAAATTATCCAAAGTTATTATTTCATGTCAGTTATTTATAACCTGAAAATAATTCTACGTATTTAAACTTTCGCGAATATATCATAAATGTAGGTAACTGGAATATTTAAATAATAATTAATCCAGTATAAAAGCTCAAGTCAACATCCCTCGAAGCACAGAAGTACTTACCTTATTAAACAAACATGAAATTCCAACATTATTATGTTTTTCACTTTGTGGTATTAGGGGAAATGTGGTTTCCAACTCCAAGATTTTGGCGAAGTTTACTGTGGGAAGACTCTATCAGTAGCATTGGCACTTTGTAATAATAATTTGATAAAAGATCAGAATTGCATCATAATGTTATATCGGACATGAGTTGGCAGTGGCTCTCACCACACAGAGCGCACAGTATGGGCAGGAGCAAAAGGCAGGTGGTCTCCGAGTGCTGCGACAAGCCTTGTACTGTCAATGAATTGTTATCTTATTGCGCTTTCTGAGAATCGGGTTAAGATTTCTTGTCTGGTCAAAACATTTAAATATGGTATAATAAAGTAATAGAGACTGGGAGGATCCTAGCTAATGTTCTTACTTTCGTCATTACTATTGTTTTCTTATAGCTCTATAAAATTGTATAAATATTGAAGTTACCTAGTAACTACTGAATTTAATAAACATAAATGTATTATTTATTAAATAATAAAAAATACATATATCTTATTCAGTATTTTTACTAAACCATATACGTCAACATGAATACCGTATATATCACAGCTTTTATTTCGTCGTAAATGTCCTATTTCGTACGAGATATAAGAGAGAAACAGAGGATGATTCATCCCTTTTTTGTCTATTGCATTTATTTAATAAAAACGAAGTGATTATCACATTACAATAAGTTGTATGCAACATTTATTTTAATTTTATATATTTATTTTAAATTATAATTTATGGATATAAGTTGATGGATAGTTTTTCACTAGTGTTTTTAAATAGTACATGTATCTTAACTACGCCCTAAAATTTTACCTTATTTTAATAGCTAATACTCAGCATATAATAGAGGCCTGTCCTGGCGCAGACGCACGAGCTTGAGACTGTAAACGCGGGCAGGTCAGGGTTCCATCCCCACCCAGGGAAATCAATATATTAAATAATATTTAGTATTTTCATTTTACTCGTCTGGTAACCAGGCAAAGAGTGACGTTGAGTTCGCCACTCAGCACGCAACGCCTTAATTCTGTGGACAGTGGGGAACGGAAAGGCTAAAAGAGAACGGTGTCATAACACTAGGTTCTCTAGTTCTGCCTACTTGTATGTGCGGATACAGTGTGAATCTATCAAAAACCCACAACTTTGTTCGCATAGACTTTGCGGCTGTTACCTCTTTTCTGTATAGGCACCTAATGACCCATGTAAAACTTTTCCGTTTTGAGTAATTGAGTGATAAACAAGAATCTTCTTCTTCTTCGTATCAAAAATTGAAATGCCTCAAATGATGTTTTGCCAGTGTTTAGCCAAGTAGACTGTATCTTCTATTGCCTGATGAGATCTTGGTTTGAACAAGTGAACGAAACTGTTGAAGAGCAAGCATGTATGCTATAATTTCTTGGCATCACAGTCGCAAAATGTAACCCAGACTTGCAGTGACATATCTCCACTTATAAACACTCTATAGCTGAAACTACTGAACGCAAGGAACTGGAAATTTGGTATGATATTTTTCTTGAGAATGTAGATAGTGATGGTTTTTGGATATTACCAGGGTAAAACGATCACGGCTAGGACGAAACTTTTGTGTTTCTTCAGTGAATCATGAAAAGCTATTAAACTATTAAGAAACATTTTTCTTGAAAAATCCTTCAAAATACCAACAGGTCGGGGTATGACGTAATCATAATTTACAGGGAAACTATATGATATGTGGAAAAATTAGGACTTTACAAATAAAGTTCATCGTCTAGGAACAACAATACCAAATTTCGCTTGTTGCGCCCAATACTTTTGGTTGTGCGTTGACCGTCAATCAGTCATTTAATAATGGAGAACTTTTATATTATTGTTTTTCATTGATAAAAAATGAATATTGTATATCGATTTATTAATACTAAATTTTTGTACTATT
Organism: Philaethria dido; assembly: GCA_033558755.1. NCBI lineage: Eukaryota > Metazoa > Arthropoda > Insecta > Lepidoptera > Nymphalidae > Philaethria > Philaethria dido. The sequence goes on along the minus strand of JAKGSA010000981.1, from coordinate 99,630 downwards.
TTATCATTATGATTGATGATAAAGTATAGATGTTTAATTAGGAAACAAATTACTACATGTGCGGTTCAAATTTATGTTTCATGATTTCTTTGATGATTTAAGTTTATATAATTAAAGTTATATTAGTATACGCGCTCAGCAATGTAGTATTGTATTATTAGTGAATTAGAACCATCTTACATAATTTGAAGTATAGGAAAATAATGATATAAATAAATAAATTAATAAATAAATTAATGAATAAATTAATAAATAAATTAATGAATAAATTAATAAATAAATTAATAAATTAATTAAAAATAAATTAATAAATAAATATATAAATAAATAAATAAATTAATAAATAAATATATAAATAAATATAGGAAGGGCATTGCTTGGATAAAAGTCAAAGAAATGTTTAAAAATGAAAAATTTATTTTATTATACATTAACGATACAATTGAATACAAAATATTATTTACAATATTCTAGTTGCCTACTGGAATATAAGCACATTTTTTTGGTAATTATAATTTTCTACAATTTGTACGTGACAGTGTACTCTAAAAGGTGATCGTAGTTTGGTTTTTATATACAATAGGACATCAGCTTATTGAAAGGGTTAGTAGTTTGTCGCAGCATTCCGAGACCACTTGGTGCCTCTTTGCTCTCGTTTCAGACCACAGTTTCTTTGCGGTGCAAGCCATGGCCAGTTCATCGCTGGCAATACTTGATGGACTTCCGATCTCTTTATTAAATTAAAGATCATTAAAGAAGCGCCAACACTGCTGCAAGTCTTTCCCACACAAACTTCTACCAAAACTGTCATGAGGAGCGATACAATCGCTGAAAAACTTAAAATGACAACAAATAGCAGTTGGATCTTCAAGGATAACTTGGTGAGTAGTGGAAGATGTGCGCTTTTAGACGATATTACTGAAGCTTTTATACACTGTAAAATTCATTAATATTCAATTATACGTACTTGAACAAGCAGAACTAAAGTGACCCCTATATATGTCATAGAATTTCATCTTCCTATGGAGATTGTTTGAACGTTTCACAATATTCAAATTAGACATATTATTTAGATAGTGACAAATAGTTATCATATAGCTTATTATTATTTATTCTTAATAGCAAAACTATTTGAAACTTCAATTAATAGAACCTGGCTCATCTGACATTTTATTTTAATATTTATATTGCTCAACTCATGGAAAGTGGGGAACGGAATTGTTGTAAGAGAACGGAGTAACTCAACACTAGGTTCTCAGGTTCCTCTGCCTACACCCTGCTATATGCGGGATGAATAGCGGGAAGTTAAAAAATATATATATTCTCAGATATTTTGTCTGCTATTTTAATTATTGGTAATTGTACAATTTATCCTACGCATGCTTATCTTACATCTATGCAAATTAAACTGAATGAAAGCGATGTTTGAGTATTGATTAATTTTATCCAGTATAAAAGCTCAAGTAAACATGAACCTGAGCACACAACTTCACGTAGCTTTGACGAGCCAACATGAAGATCCCAGCATTAATATTTTTAGCTTTCGTCATTCTCGGGGAAATGGTTTCGTCTCAAGACTTTGGGCAGGTGTACTGTGGGAGAAGACTTGCATCAGCATTGGCACTTCTTTTTGTGACAATAATTTGATAAAAAGGTCAGAACTGCATCATAATGTTGCTCCGGAAATGGATTGGCAGTGGCTCTCACCACACAGAGCACATAGTATGGGCAGGAGTAAGAGACAGGTCGTCTCCGAATGCTGCGACAAGCCTTGTACTATTAATGAATTGATGTCCTACTGTGCTTTCTAATATGAAATCGAATATTAATTTAATTAATTGTCTGTAAATATTTGACTACATCTAATAGAGATAGATACTAAGTACCTAAGCTCTTTATCTTCTTAATTATAATTTTCTTGTGGCAGTATTGGAGTGTCATATGTAAATTGTTAAAATACCTTTGTGGATGACTAAGTACACCTGAAATGTAATAAATAAGTAAAAATAAATATCATCATGAATATTATGTTTTCATTTGATGCTTATTCATATATATTACATTTTTTTTTGTTTTAATATATCTATTTAAAAATTAAATATTTCTACCTGCTAATGGAAAAATAATTGCTACTGCTGTAGATGAAAAAAAGCAAAGTTAACCGTTTTCCTTTAAATTACATGTTATATATTTCCATTGAAACCAAATAAAAAGTTGATTAAAGATGTATTGATAAATTTTCTCATTTGCTATGGTGTTATCAATATTAATAATCAGTATAATATAAAGATTTCCAATACCGCCTGCTATTCAATATTCCAGTATCTTTCAATTTTAAGATTTCAGCGATAATTTGCAACATGGGTAGCGGTTTTTTTTTATTACAAAGAGGAGTAGATCAAAAATTTGGAAAAATCGTCAGAAGTAATAAATTAATGCTTATCAAGTATCCGCATCTGCAGATATGAGCTTCCAAAAATATGCATCAACATCTATATTACGAATGTCATAAACGGTATTTTTGTTACATTCTTTGGTCGTGCTCGAAAATCAATGTTTATTTTAAAGTTTTTGCTCTATAGAATTGAACTTTCAGTGCAGCCTATTTTTTGGTGATAGGAAATGGTAAAACAGGTCGGCATTCAAATACACAATGCTTCATATGAACGCATAGAGAAGGATTTCCAAATATATAGATAAATTACTTTAATCATAATTGACTCAGGAATCCTGTCAATTCAGTAGAAAATAGATTATTATATGCAAAATTTATTTCCAGATACGACGACCATTATCTGTTAATTTAATGTGTTGAAATACATCGAAACTGTTTTTAATGAAACAGAAATATACTCTTTTTCCAGCTGAATATTTAAATACTTTGAATATATGAAGTGTCATTGTATTTTTACATTTACTATATTCCAAAAATTTCACTGTAATATTCAATACATTTTAAATTACTTCACTTATTTTTGCTTTTACAGTTTCACGCTTCTTTTCACATTGGAGGGTAGTCGGAGTAGTGTCAAGACTCTCCGTTTTCCACTTTCTAATATAATGCTAGGCTTTGACCTATTAAACCGAAGAAATAAAAATAATGCAAATATAATTATCCTCCTGAGTGAGTATCAAACACTTAATCATTCTGTTTTCATCACGAGGGCCTCGATAAATAAGCCACGCGGCTCAGTTAATGTCCATTTGTGACCATAAACTACAACCCATGTCTCTATTACGGGCTACTTATTGTATAACGGTTAAATAAATTATTATTTTAAAATGTATTATAATACTTTTTTTTCTCTTTGCGCTGTATCTTGCACTAGCAGGGTAGGCAGAGGAAACCAGAGTATCAAGACATTCCGTTCCACACTTTCTACCAATATTTGAGACACCGCGTGTTTTATATAGTCATTCCCCGGAGTGGGAATCGATTCCATATACAGTCACGTTTGCGGTCAGACGCTGTTCCACTGCGCTGCGATGGCAATTTTAAACTGGCGTTCATAATTTTATTATTTACTGATCGATTTCCTTATCAAATTGAAGTATGCAACAAATTGTGGCAATTTGAATGATGTCAAACATAGGTCTCTTTTTGGAACTTACAGGAACTACCTAGGTCAAAAATGTATAATTCATTACTTAGAAAATGTTAATTATATTAAAAATATGTAATAGCCAAAACTAAGAACCATGTAGGCGCAGTGAATGAAATAAATACATCTTAAGACACTCCGCTCACCGCATTCCGCCCGAATTTAAGACATTACGTGTGAAGTAGAAGAACTCAACGCTACGCTTTATTTGCAAAAAGTACTTTATAAAGAAAAAATTAAAGGAAGACAAAATGTCTGAATACTAGATTGTTGTAGCAGGGTGGTCAAAGAGGACCTAGTAAAAAATATTAGTGGTTAAGTGGTGAAGTAATTTTAGTTGTAATTTTGCAAATATTAGTAGTCCACGTATATAAAACACGTTGTTTTCATACTCGTATAGTAAAAAATTATAAGTATATCATTAAAAATGTATTATACTCGTATAAAGTAAACTGTAACTAAATTTTTAACCTGAATATTTTCGCATTAAAGCAAAAGTTATCATTTTATAATATTTTACATATGTATGAGAAATGCCAACGTGTTGGAATATGAAATGATGTAGCCAAATATCCAAGGTGTCAATGAATTGAATACTTAAGAAGTGATTAAAGTTAGGAAATAAAATATATAATTTATGTGATCTTATTATAATAGTCAATTATTATAATCTTATAAAAATCAAACAAAACATATTTATATAACACAATTTTTATTTCATTCTATCCAATTTATCCTTATTTAATGCGAAAACGTGAAAAAATTATTTGCCACAGTAAGATAAAAGCTCGTCTATAGTGCAAGGCTTGTCGCAGCATTCGGAGACCACCTGCCTCTTGCCCCTGCCAATACCGTGTGCTCGATGTGGTGGGATCCATGGCCAGCTCGCATCCATAACGTCCATGCTGTGCCGACTCGCCGATCTCTTGATTAAATTGTTGTCGCACAGGAAAGCTAAAGCAGTTGCCAATCTCCTCCCACAGTAAACCTCGCCAAAGTCTTGACACGATATTACTGCTACTAAGCCTAAAAAGGCAGCGAGAAAAAACACTGTATGGATCTTCATTTTGATTTGTTTGTCTGTTAGTGGTTGGCTGAAGAGTGTGATCTCTACCAAAATTTCTGATGCTTTTATACTAAGAACCACCATTAATATTCATTAGGGCATTAATTGTCTCATGTTCAGTAACCTGCACTAATATGACCTGAATGTACCTTGAGCCAAATATATCGATATAAACAAGAGGGTGTTTATAATTAATCATAGGCATGTAATCGATTTGGCAGGAATGTAAGGTGAATGGACAATCATTTTGTAGTGAGGGTGTTATGTTATGTGTTTGCTATGGCAAAATAGAAGGTAGGTGTGGACTTAAATATAACTTGAGAAGATATTTACATTTATTAGAGGTTCTGATATATCCTCAGCCTTATTCGACTACCTCCATCAGACTTTGGTTTTCGTATAGTTAAGGGATCTGTGACTAAATTGTCGTATTTTTTAGTAGAGTAAGACATGAAGGTAAAAAACAACTTTTTATTTAATTATCGTTTAGTAAAAACGGTTATTATTTATTTATATATTATGCCTCAATTCGGCGGAAAGTGGGGAACGGAATTGTTTAAAGAGAATGGAGTGCCTTAGCGCTACATTCTCTGGTACCCTCTGCCTACCCTGCTATATGCGGGATGCAGCGTGAAGTTAAAAAAATATATATATTATTTACATGCACAGCAAGTTCAGACGGAACCTGGTGTCAAGATACTCTATTTCCCACTTTTCACCCGGATTCGAGACATTGTATGCTAAGTAACGGAACTCAACGCCGTACTCTGTCTTACCAGAGAGAAGAATTGGAAATTAAGATATAATGTCTACATCGTAAAACTACTTTCATATTTTTTTAACAAGGCAAACTTTTGCGTAATCATCTGCAGATAAAGTCTTCTACAGATAAAGTCTTAATTACTTCTTAAGAAACTAGTTATATAAGTTATATGTACCGTATTCTACGAGTATTCTCAAGATCATATTTGTTTCTCGTAGTATTGTTCTATTGTTGTTAATGATGGAGTGTAAATAAAAAGTTCTTAATATTAGTTTTGCGTTTTTCTCTCATTTGATTTCCTTTTGCACATAAAACATATATATTTTTTGTTATTCTTTTTTTAACTTCACGCTGTATCCCGCATATAGCGGGGTATGCAGAGGGAACCAGAGAACCTAGTGTCAAGACACTCCATTCTCTTTCAACATTTCCGTTCCCCACTTTCCGCCAAATTGAGGAATTGCGTGTTGAGTGGCGGAACTCAACGCCGCGCTTTGCCTTGTTACCAAACCCAAGAATAATGAAAATACTAAATTTTACATTACCTGGAGTGGAAATCGAACACACAACCTGTCGCGTTTACAGTCGCACGCTTGTGCCTCTGCGCCACGACAGGCGTTACATATATTTATACCAATTTAATATCAGTCAAACGCTAATAGATATCTCTGAGAACAGATTTCAGTGTTAAATTACATAATTTGTGTAAGATGTCGCTAACTGTCGAGGCTCGACGTTGATACGTTAGTCGGCGAGGAGCTAAATTTTATAAAGAGAACCTCTATATTCTGTTAGTACATATTGTATAGAAATTTTGATGGTTATGACTAAATCAACGATTGGCTGAACAGATTTTAATGACATTTGAAATATAAAAATTAAGTTTGACACCATCGCGGCGTAGTGACGTAGTGTACGAGTATATAGTATTTGACTAGAAACGCGGTTGTGGATTCGATTTTTATTCGAGGAAATAAAATAAGCCTTTATTGCTGTAAGTAATTAACAATATGGTTTTACTTATTTATTTTACCGATTGCACTATCCTATTACTTTGTTTTCCTGAATTAATTATATACAAAGACAATCGGCTTTCGTCAACAGGTTGTCTTTCGATATGGGCCTCCTCTAAACTTCTTATTCGAAGAAATAATTAAACTTAAATCATTTTCATTTTTCGGCTCTAGTAAGGTGAAATTCGGTATTGCATTCAGCCGTTTAACACACAGTATCTCGAATCTAGACGGGGCTTATTGTAAACGCGGATGGTGTCTCTAAAATGATCAAGCTTAAAAATATTCATTTCTCGATTCGATAAGATAAAATGCGGTGTTGTTTTCCGCTACTAATCGCCTCATATCTTGAATATCGGTGGAAAGTGGAGAGCGGAGTGCTTTGACATAAGTTCTTTGCCAACTACTATGCAGAAAGAAACATAAAGCTATGTATATGCTTCTTTACTATAAGGAAAATGTATGTATACCTTTTAAATTTTTCTTTGCCGCAAAGCGCGGCGTTGAGATCCACCACGCAATACATCAATTCGGCGGAAAGTGGGAAACGGAGTGTCTTAGCACTAGATTCCTCCTGCATACCCTGCTATATGCTTAATACAGCGTAAAGCTAAGAAAAAAAATGTCTTTTTTATAACAAAGTCACGAGAAGAGACCATTTGATTTAAAAATTTAAATAGCATAATGAATGAGTTGTTCTTACGTGCATTGTATAAGACAGCCATTTTATTCCGTTGCTTTGTTTAAAAAAGAAAACAAGATTTACTTCATTTCCTAGATACAGGAAATCTAGCATATTTCTTAGAAAAATTGTCTACTTGAAAAGCGACATTTTTCAGCGGCTGCTCCGGACGTCGCTAAAGTAATTGAACACTGTAGGGCCTTCAGTTTTTTAGACAGAATTCAACTTATTTTAATTTTAAATAAATGTATTATAGAGTTTTTATATGTATTTTTTTAACTTCATGCTGTAACCCGCATATAGCAGGGTAGGCAGAGGGAACCAGAGAACCTAGTGTTAAGACACTGCATTCTCTTTCAACAATTCCGTTCCCCACTTTCCGCCGAATTGAGGCATTGCGTGTTGAGTGGCGGAACTCAACGCCACGCTTTGCCTTGTTACCAAACCCAAGAAATGAAAATACTAAATTTTACATTTCCTGGAGTGGGAATCGAACCCGAATAGTTATATAATAAAAAAATGTAATAAATGAAAGACGCTCTATAGCAGTAATTACGTAAATAAATATCTATATATAAATACGTGAAGCAAAAACTTTGTACCCGTTTTTACGAAAATTACGTGGACAGAGGAGCATGGAATTTGGCACACTTATAGTTTATATAGTGAATGTTTACATTTTTTTTTTGAGTAATACATATAAAGTATATTAAATTAACGAATTAAATGTTACACACACTACCATGGTTTGACATCCATGTTTATATAAAGTGACATATACATTGCAACGGGGACACTAGTAGTTATTAATTGTGTAAGAACGGAGTGTTTTAACACTAGGTCGGGTTTATTGATGATTAGTGTCTGGTTCCCTCTGTCTATCCTGCTATGTGCGGGACACAGCGTGAAGCTAAAAAAAAAAAAAAAAATGTAATATTTTTTGTACACAATTCCAATATTTTTCTTCAAATAAATGTATTGTAGGATTTTTTTAATTTATTATATAGTTTATATATAGATAAATATATCTTAAATTTATTTTAATATATTTATTTCCATATAAATAAATATTAAAATCAAATAAATGAAATATGAATGTTTCTTAACCATTATAAAATACATTACTGTAATACACCTAGTAATAATAAAATTGACGCCTTAATAGAGCCACAGTTAGGGTTATAACAAGATTGTCGCACACCAAAGCGTAGAGTTAACACGATCTATTTATCATATACACCTGCATTTTAACTTAAGGGGAAAATTTGTTGCAAATTTATATTCCTATACTTTTTATTCACTTTCAACTTTTTTTTTAGCTTCTCGCTTTATCCCGCATATATCAGGGTAGGCAGACAGAACCTAGTGTTAAGACACTCCGTTCTCATAACATTTTCGTTCCCCACTTTCCGCCAAATTGAGGCATTGCGTGCTGAGTGGCGAAACTCAACACTGCGCCTTTGCCTTGTTACCAAAGCGAAGAAATAAAAATACTAAATAGTAATTAATATAAATATTTAATATTTTCGTTTCCTGGAGTGGAAATCGAACCTGCAATCTGTCGCGTTTACAGTCGCAAGCTTATTCCACTGCGCGACGACAGGTTACTAATAACTAGTATCTTTTTTTATTAATAATAATTTAAATGAAAGAACTTGTTTACAAGTTAAAATATTAATTACTATATATGATATATTTCAATAATAAACATTTAAACATAAAATATTTATTGGCTCAAGAAAATATTATGACTGCTTGATTGAGAAAGTTTTGAGACACATGTCAGAGACACCGGTTGTTATTGAACATGGCGAGGGAATATTTTTATTTAGTTCTGTCTTTCATAAAACCTTTCATCTTGAGAATAATAAAATTATACTGAATACTTTTGTTTTATTTTTTTAACGCCTGTCCTGGCGCAGAGGCACAAGCGTGAGACTGTAAACGCGATAGGTTGTGGATTCGATTCCCACTCCAGGAAATGGAATTTTTCATTTCCTGGGCTTGGTAAGGCAAAGCGCGACGTTGAGTTCCGCCACTCAGCACGCAATGCCTCAATTCGGCGGAAAGTGGGGAATAGAGTGTCCTAACACAAGGTTCTTGCTGTATTTAGCTTCACGCTGTATCCCGCATATAGCAGGGTAGGCAGAGGGAATCTAGTGTTAAGACACTCCGGTCCCCACTTTTCGCAGAATTTGAGGCAATGCGTGCTGAGTGGCGGAACTCAACGCAGCGCTTTGCCTTGTTACCAAACCCAGGAAATGAAAAAATCCATTTCCTGGAGTGGGAATCGAACCCACAACCTGTTCCGTTTACAGTCGCACGCTTTTTTATATATACACAGATAAATATTGTAAAGATATCTGGCTCTTGAGGTAAATTCAGGTTAAGTGAAATTTGTACTTTCTAAAACCCCTCTGATTTTTTTCTTAAATAATCTATTGAATTCAAAGGAAATCTCATTTGAACTACCAAAAGTAAAATCCATATCCTCTTGGTTTTCATTTACAAAGTATCCTTATTTCTTAAGAGGAATCATTTCTTGAAGAGAAATCACCAATAAATACGATAAGTCACGTAATTGTTATTTAGCGCAATTTAGGTTTAAAACGATTTTATGAAATATAATTGTTATTGAGGCTTTCGTCTCATTTAACTAGACACTCATTTTACAACGTCTCGATTGAGCAGAAAGTGGAAAATGTGTACTTTTCTAATAGTGATCCTTTTATCTGATTGCTTTGCGAATAGAGCGTGAAGCTGTAAAAAAGGTATAATTATCATCTATTTATAAATACGTGAAGCAAAAACTTTGGATCCCTTTTTACAAAAATTAAGCGGACCGAGGAGACTGAAACTTGGCACACTTATAGTTTATATAGAGAAGGAGTGCAGAATGTTATTTTTTTTTATATAATGCATAAAAAGTATATTAAATTAATAATATAAATGTTACACACACTACCATGATCTGACATCCATGTTTATATAAAGTGACATATACATATACCACGCAATGCGTTATTAACGCATTTAAGGGGACACTAGTTTTAATAAAAAAATTAGGTTAGATTTAGTGATTCAGCATTTGAAGTTACTTAGTTTAAAACTTAAAATAACGTATGACGTTTTTCATTATTATGACTTCACGCACATCCCACAAGTAGTTGATATATAATAAAGAAAAAAAACTTATTAAGCAAAAAGAAATCACTCCGTTTTCCTTCCGTTTTCAATTCGAGGTTAAGTATATTGAATGGCTAAATCTCTGCTTCTATTTATCTTAACAGATTCAAGAAAGGAATAAATTAAAAAATATTATTATAAACATAGTCATTCCCTCGAATGGTACTCGAACTCGTAACCATCGCGTTCATAGTCTAAAACGTTTCTATTATTTTAACCTACTTACTTTATAAAATCTAAAATTCCAACATATATGATTTAATTAGTAATAAAATCTTATACTCTTATCTAACATTGTACAACATTTGGAACACAATGTGGGCGGATCTTGGTTGTAGCGACCTTTCAACGCCATAACGACACCCACTACAACATCCTCCACATGTAACTTGACGATAATCGTTTTACCCTAAGATAACTTTATTTGTTTAGCAAGTTTATCAATTTGAAATGAAAATCAATATATAAGATTTTGCAGGTTCGAATCCAGTTCTAATAATTTAAAAGTATTACGCTTTAGAGCGTATATGTTCTTACGTCACAGAGAACCTAGGTAATCAACACAGTTCAGTGAAATATTTTTGAGTTTTAAATTGATAATCACACACTTAGGAAACAAAAACATGGCCCCAAGAAAACTTGTATAAATATTTTGAACGCACTCGGACTCGAACCCGCGCACCTCGAACAAAATGATTGTTCTTTGGAAATAATCTTTGGGTGGCAGGAAATTTGTAAAAATCTCCACAGAGATGCTAACAGCATAAAAATAAGTTGTAACAAGTGTATAAGGAATTTTGACGCAGCCGGATGTAGAACGCATGGCTTAGTGTTCAGGGCGCTTGGACGGTTTCCAAGAGGCGCGGTTTCGAGTACCGCTGCGTTCAAAATTTTTATATGTTTTCTAAATATGTTTTTCATTTCAGCTAAGTTTAGCTCTTTTATTATGGCGCATACTGTCGACACACTCCGTTCGTCCCCTTCCCCCAAAAGTCGAGACATTGCAAGTTGAATAGCAGATCTCAACACCGCACTTTGTCTTACCAGAACAGGGAAATGAAAATAATACGTATTCTGGAATCGAACCCACATCCAATCGCGTTTACAGAAAAAACTGCTACTGCACCATGATAGCCTCTAATAGCACAAATTGTAACAGTACTCATTATTATATTTTGACTATTCTTCTTGTTAATTTTATATATATATATATATATA